>JAPMNP010651173.1:0-12500 GCA_029874935.1 Atherina boyeri | reverse complement strand
CTCTTTCTCTCATTCCCATCAACTCTTTCTCTTTTTTTCCACACAGTCTCAGCTCAGCCTCCCATCCTGTCCCACTCGCTTGTCTATTCTTGGGCAGTTTACTGAAACTACAGAGCCCACCCTGACGCCTGTCCAGACAGAGGGAGGTCACTGTGTCATTAAAGACACACACCCACCTATACACGTAAACACACACAGATCCTTGCTGTGGTTTCCTAATGTTTTGTAACACTAACATATACAATATTTGTTAAGTGTCTCCTTATTCTATAAATCCCTGCATGTATCTAAGTTTCACAGCTGGAGCTTTTTGGGAGTTCAGGCTCTGTACCGCACAAAGTCAGAATGTCGCAAAGCAGAAAATAAACACTAAAAATGTCAGAAACTAAGATAACACAAACCGAATAAAAACAAAGTTTTGGACAAACACTCAAGGAGGAAACTAAAGCAAAAGAAATGTTAATTCTAATCAAATTTGGAGCTATCACACACTTGATTTCACCTTCACTCGTGCTGCCATTGTCTCACAATCACAGAATGTCACTATCCTTTGCAGCACAAGTGTTGTGCATGCACCTACAAAGCCAAGCATTCAAAATAGTGTTTGGCATGTGACAAGTGGTATGTTTGGCTTGATCCTTTAACCGTGCACACACTGGCTGGCTCAGTTAGGAACTTTGCACATTTTCAATTCACATTCACTTTAGTTATTGATTGTTTTTGGGTTTTTTTAAGTATCAAATTGAGTATAATTTCAATATATAACTATTAAGATATTTGTTCCAAGGATATATAAAATATGGTAATCCATCCAAATCTATATCCTATCATGGTCTAAACCTAGGCATTTCTGTAAACCCTAAATCTGTCTCTCTTCTGGGTAAATGATAGCCCTTTATGTGGCTACACTCAACTGGATTCTTAAATTAATCACCACTTCCCAAAACTTCAAAACAACACCAGGCCAGATCCGGAAATACACTCCTGAGACAAACATGTTTGACGCTTAAATCGGAGAACAGCTGTTGTGTTAATCCTGCAGAAGTAAGGAATGAATCAATAAATGGTCACGTAAATATTACAATGTTGTCGACCTGAGAGTGTGTGTGTGAGTCCAGCTGAAACACATCTCAGTGCTCTTCAGTATGACAGTCTTCATGACTCCATTCTACAAATAGATAGCCAGTGGACACTCAACTCCAAAATAGGTACTGGCAGCTGCTGTTTTGTGTCTGTGTGTGCGTGTATATGTGTGTGAAAGAGTTTGTATACACGGAAGAAGCCAACTCTGAAAGGGATGACCACACTGCACATAAAAACGCAGTCATTTATCCAAATAATTTTTACCTTTAATCAATAAAAATCAAGCAATCATGATTTGTGTCAGATTTTTTCACTGAAAAAAGGTTCCTCCATCAAGAAGCAGCTTGGACGCAGAATGACTTAATGAGCCGAACATATCAACATGCACTGTTAAAAAGCCCCAAGAGACTTTTCAAAACAGAATGCTGTCTGCATAAAACTCATACACTGTTTGTGGGGGAGAACTCAGCCAATGCTAACCAGTGTTGAGTGACTGGGGTACAATAGACAGAGGGTGGGTACTCAACAGGAAATTCTCCTCTTGATAACTGTACAGTTCCTGCAAAATGTTCCACCCTAAAATGCAAGGTTGAGAAGCTCTCTGGTGTGCAGTTTGATGCAACAAAGTGGATTCTTCTTGTGAATTTTCTCACTATAGTGCCAGGTAAGCTAAAGAGAGGGTGGAAAATGACTGTAAATGAATAGTACCATTTAAAAATGTTGAATCAGCTTTTGCTAAAATCCAAGGCCTCAATTGTTGTACCTGGTTTTTCTTTGGTACTCTGCAGCAGTTTAAAGTAGTGACTTCACCCTGCGTTGACTTAGTTATTACTTTAAATGACTGTTTAGCATCATCAGACGATCAGACTGCAATGCGTTTACATTGCTGATCTTAAAAAGGGGAGACAACGCTATACTAAAATACATAAAGGACTGAAATCATCAACATTTGTATTTCTCGTTTAAACTGATGAGCATCCAAAAGAGGAAAAATATGTAGATCCCTCATACTGACCACTCGCATATACCGTATATACACTTGATTTTGTCTTGGATATTTGTAACTGTAAGAGTAAAGCTACAAATAGACTTGTTGCATTTTTATTATGTCTATAAGTTCAGCACTAAAATTACGTGTGAGACAGACAGAGATACAGGGAGAATGTGAGTGTTGATATGAATGTCAACCTGGGCTTAAAAAAAGACCACAGCAACTGTCAGCAGTCGACTAAATGTCTCTGGTGTGTTCCCTCTCCAGGATAGGATTTTGAGACTTCCTTATGAGGCCTTTAAAAGTCCATGGATGGGTCACAGGTCAGGTCACACAAGCCGTATCTCGTAAATATAATAGGAAATATAGTATCCTGTTCCTGATTAGAGTCCTACACTTGGGGGTTTTTTTCCTGGCAGGAATATTAGACAATATAAGACAGGTAAACCACATTTCTGGATATGTTTTTTTGCAAAGACATTTTTTTCACAAAATCTGAAAACACAGATGAATAGGAAAAAGGCATAGCAAGATCTTAAACTATAATCCTACAAAGGTTACCTGCAGAGATTGGACATAAACAGAAGAAATGTACTGCATATTACAAAAAGAAAATATTTTTACAACTTGCCTTTACTGTTAGTTTAATGGACTCGGGCCTGAGACACACATCAAACACACCCTGGTCACACACCCCTACTCGCTGTGTCAACAGCAACCATAGCAACACAGACATGAGGTCTGCTTGGGCAAAACTGTTCTTCCTTCAGTGAGATGTAGTGCGTACACATTAACACATGCATACACATACACACTCAGAAACACACAAATTCAATAACTGTGCAAACATAATTCATGACTAACATTTCCATTGTTCTGTGCTTTGGTCCCAAAGGACATTTTGACCTGTGCTAGCAATGGTCTGGCCTCACTTCACTGTCCAGGGCAGGAAAAACATGCAGCCCACAGGATAGTAACAAGAAAGAGAAGGTGGTATTGACACTTTCTCATTCCTGTTTATTATAAAGTTGACCTTTAATTACAGATTAACACAACTTTTAAATCCATAAACTGTTTAAATTGATTGATAAAACTATTATTTTTCTCATATGCACATGTTGGACTTAATTAGAAAAGTTTTGTATGCATGAACAGACGATAGATCAAAAAAAAAAATGAGACTGTATTTGTCCACTGTTTTTCACAGCTCAATGGTATCACTCAATCCAGTTGTACACTAACAACTCTGATTTAATCCCTCTTTTCTGAGTTATAGTAATGTCAACAAAGCAACTGTCATTTAAAATTTACAAGGGATATTACTAGAAATACAGTCAAGTGAAATTCAATATTGTAAAAAATGTGGGACAGAAACTCTGTGCATGCACAGAAGGTATACATACACATGCATACATCTGTATTTGTCACTAATTTATGCTGAGTGGCTGATGGGTTTAGTAAAACTTCAGTGTAGCAGAGAGCTGATGCATAAACCAAGGCTACAAAGTTTGTAATAAAGGAAAGCATTTTTTTATTAGCCTATATTTAAGTAAAATGCTTTAATCTATTTGTGGATGAAAAGTCTGTTTGCAATTTTCTGCTAGTTTTATTACTGTGTTTTGTCCTTGTTTCATAATGGTGTTTCAAAATGTGTGTTGGTATCTGAACATTTTGTATTGATGAAAACAACATTTGCAAATAATTCTATTTCGTTATCCTCATGCCCCATGTCTGAGAAAAAATTTCACGCTACAGAACGGATTAATTATTTCATCTGATCTACAGTGAAAGGATGGATCTTTTTAGGATTTCCTTCTTTTTTTTTTTTTTACACATATGCTTGTTTAATACGAGAACTCATTCAAATGCTGAACAATGAGACTTGCTGCAAAACAATATCTACAAACATGTTTTACTTACCTAAGCTTAACTTTTAGGTTTGTTTAACAGATTGATGATGTTCAGTTAAATATAATCTCCTCTCCAAATGTTTTATCTATTAAAGAAGATAGTTCAAATATTGTGATAACAGCAGCTTTCATATGTCATCGTGATACAGTGCCTTGTGTAAAAACTAGTTTGCATTGCACAAGACTAGAGTGAGGAGCTAAGAAACAAAGTGCTCATGAGTTGACTCTGTACACCTCTAAAGCAAGAGCTCCCTCTTTCTGCCCACATTCTCCACATTCCTCGAACGACTTCAGGATCACACACACACACACACACACACACACACACAACGCCATGATCACATAAATGCAAAAAAAGGGGGTGGTGTAGCAAAAGAAAGGGGTTAAGAAAAAACAAAACCAAAAAAGAGCATATGAGAATGTCTCATTTAATAATATTGTTAAACCAGTAATGCAAAAGTCTGATGATGCTGCTCACACAACTCAGAGGAATCCAACCATCAGCTGCAGTATTTACTAATCAAATACTTTTACACATTCACGCTTATCTATCCCTGTCAATACAAAAACACACAAGTACGTACTTATCTTCAGCTATTCTTTGGCAATGATGAGTTTCTCTGGAGACACGAGTGAAACTCTGATTTGTTCTGATGTGGTGTGAATCGGCTACAGGTGATAACAAGCTATTGACGACCGAGGGAAAAGAAGAGATTACAAGATCCTTTCAACTCATTATTTAACTTTAAAATGAAGCATCAAGCAAAAGAAAAATAGGCAATTAAAGATGAGGAAAAGCACTTCATTAGCTAACCAAGTAGCACGAAACATTAGCATAAAACCATTCACACATACTGATATGAGCAATCAAAAGGGGCACATTAACCTCTCTAGACCATAATCACTGTAAAAGTAAACACTGTCCAGTACACACTTTATCGGCATTATAAACAACGTAGCAGACAGTAAAATGCCTGTAACAGAACAGCTCCAGCATCAGTCATCATGGATGAATCAACCTTTCTGTAAAACACTCATCACAAACTCCTCACAGAAGATTAAAAGCTTCACAAAGGCCCACTCACCTGAGGCTGTCCCTCGCCAGACTTCCATAGCTGTCTGGTCTCTCCTGTCTTCGCCTGTATAAGTCTGAGTTTGACAACTCTTTAAGCCTCAAAGAGTTCATCTTCCATTCGCCTCTCTGCTTTTCCCTCACTTCCTTCCTTCTTCTTGTCAGCTGAGAACACTCAGTCCACAGCAATACTAATAGTCTGACTGAAGTGTGGGTGTTACTGTTGGGTCATATGAAAATGTTAGGTTCTGTGTTGCCCTCTCTCTCTCTCTCTCTCTCTTTCTCAAACACACCTCCAGGGAGGACACATACAGAGGTGTGGTCTCTTACTGTTCACCTACTTCTTGCTCCTCCTCCTGAAACAGGTAGAGGGGGAATGCATCACAGAACAGAGCAGTCATCATTGCCCCATCTGGCCTTTGCCCCCGCTGTCCCCTCCTACTTCTCTCTGGCACATTGTCTTCTTGAAAACAAAAATATGTGACAATCAAGAAAGAGGGCAAACAGCTGAGAAGAAAAAAATCCTTTTTCTCCTTGCTCACTCCTCATATATCCCACAGACATTCAAACATGAGTTGTTAGTGCTATTCTGTGTCAGTTTGAAGGAGCTATGTGATACCAGAGGGTGACACTTGTTTGTTTTGAAGTGAAATAGGAAAAAAAGACAAGGAAAGACTGCACACAACAGATTCCATTTTCAAGTTTCAGTCATGCCGTGCTCTTGAACTGAACTTGAGCTCGTCTTTTGTAAACTGTAATTATTTACCAAGAGAAACAACAAACCATTGAAAAGTAAAAAGGTCAATCTATGAATAATTCATCACAGCATTATGTAGGCACAAGAACTTCTCTCTGACAAACACAAAACACAAAAAATTGACCACACCATGACAACCATGACAATCAGGACAGGGTTTTTCAGGTGGGTTGGAAGCAAACAAGCAGCTCAAGAAGAAGGACTTTGATTATGTTAAGAAGACTGAAGGGAGACAGTTTTTAATAAATCAAATGTCACTACTCTTAGTATAAAAATTGCTCTAGAAACAAGGCAATGTCCTATTTTGTTTTTGATCAATTTGATGTTGTGCATATCAAACAAATTAATCATTGCAGATCAGTAGAAATAGCCTTGATGGTGATAAAAAAAAGCTGTGGCAGGAGTAAGCATGCATCACCTTGATATGTACAAAAAGGTATGCACCGGCAATGAACAGTTTACACCGTGCAGATTCACCTTCCACAGCTTGCCATGACCTGTTCAGCATTCCTCATAACCCTGACAAACCGACACACACTCATGCACGAGTAAAAAGTAAATGCACAAATTCAATCAGCTACAGCAGGGTCCCGGCAGTATGTCTGAATATGCCCCAACATTACTCATTAATCTGCATCATGCCATAACATTACTAATTAACCTACATTAATGCAATTAAGTCAATTTGCTGAATTGAACAGAAGCCATAGCAGGAACAGAATTTTAGTTTAAATGAAAAAGTTTCAAAAGTAATGAAATCTATTATCTGCAGATTGTAAACTGATTTTCTGAGTTGTTCTGAATGTACTAAGATAGGTGTCTGGCTATTATCACACACACTGAAGCTGAACAGACTTCCCTCAAGCCCAACATACACTCTACTATGATTATGCTGCCCTTATGTGGCCAGCAGTAGTATTACATCTTTCATATGAAGTGAAATGTCCTTTCACAAAACGGAACAATTTCACAGCAGGTATTGGATAAAAGGCCACATACTGCATTGTCAGAGGGGTTACTGTGTTGTTGCTTTGTTCTTCCTTTTTTTTTAAAAAAAATCTGAAGCCATCAATATATTCCTCTTTCTCAAACATTCACAACATATTCCACATATGTTAAGTAAATAGTCATCTGTTCTTTATATAAAAATCAGATACTGAGTCACACCATCACTCATAAAGTAAGTACACATACTACTCCCAATGCTGAGCCAAAATGGAAGATTTAAAAAAGAATTAAATCAACTTGATAAACAGCATGTTAAAGTAGTGCATAAATGCTATAAAAAAGTGGAGACTTGCTGCTAACATTCTTAGAATCACAAAAGAGAAACCATAATAACTTAATACATCTTACCAATATTGTGTCAAACTGTAGTGAGGATACTTTTGCCGCTTCTCATGTCCCTTTTGCTGTCACTGCAAACACTCCCACTGCAGTTATCTCACTCTGCATGGCCACATCACTTCCTGTTTGCTGTTGTTGTGTTTGTACAATATGTGTGTGCCGGAAGATGTTGTGTCCATGCGTGCCTCTGTGCCAGTGCTTTATGTGTTTGAGAGAGATAGGTGGACAAAAAAAAAGCTTAAGACTGGTGGTCATGTTGGAGGCAGAGTGTGAGGATATGAAGGTGAGTATCAGGGAGTTAAAAGGGGAAGGAGGAAGTGTGAGGAAGTGTAAAGAGGTGACAGTTTATTACCAAACCAAATGGATGATCAAGTAATTATCACAGAGCTGTGAGTGTTTCTTTCCAGCTTCTATTGAGAAAGGAAACCCTAAACAACACTGTTGTTACAATGCGTGCACGTTGATGATCTATCATGGTTAGTTGTGTCTTAAATGTATGGCACAACATAAAAAGGAGTGCAAAACACACTCTCCATACTTTTGCAGACTAAAATCTGTATATGATATAGTGCAATATACATTGTTTAGGTTGCATATCTGGGAAAAAATTACTTAGATGTCACGAGGTGCTTACAAAAAAAGCCCCAATACTAATACCGATGAGCCTCAGTAAGCACACTGATAACATTGCATGTCCTGTTCCATACTCTCTCTCTCAGCATCGCTCTGTATTTATCTGTTATCGAAAGAGTCAAAGGTGACAGATGGGTACTGAAAAGCTGAATAGTCTAGCGGAAGAGGGGAAAATCATCAAAACCTCTTTCTGACTTGACAGCAGGAGATACATCAACAAAACAAAAAGAAACTAATGTAGTAAGAACCTTATAAACCGATTATAAATAGATTAAACAAAATGATCCTTTATAAAATAAATGTAACCAGAAAAGTCAGGAGAGAGAAAGAATAACTAATCTATTAGAGGCTATATTTCCAAACTACATCTTTTTTCATCAACATAAACTTACTAATAAGCTATTTTCACACATGAGCAATGGAGATATTCACAACCATGTACATTGGTCTTGACTTTATTTCTGTGTTCACACAAGCACTCTTCAGCAGGAGATCATATGCAGGAGAAATGTCTCACAACAGAAAATACAATAAAGGATATGAGGGGAGAGACTCTGAATTCATGCATGCTCCCTTAAAGGAGAATGAAAGGAGTTTGTGTCCTGTGGAAAAAAATCAAATATTATGCTCATCAGTGATGAGAAAGTGGAACAAAACATCCGCTCCAGGTTGGATGCAGTCATTGTAGTGTTCCTTGTCGCTGCACCACAAAGGAAGGCTTTCAGATTTACAGGGTGCCTTACATCCCTGTCCTTGCCTGAACTTTGGGTAATGACCAAAAGCATAAAAAGCCCAAAATATCATACATACAAACAGTTGAAATGTTTTCACCCATTGCTACAGAATGCAGCATTCTAAATGATGAAGACTATAAATGAGCAGACGGGTAACTGTATGTAACAAATGACACACATTTACGCATGAAAGAAACCAGATCTTGTTTGGCTTTTCTTCTTCAAATTAGAAAGTACATTTTCAAGATGAATAAGAATGAGTTCAGCCTACTTTTTGTACTTTGCACCATTAGTGTGGTTGCCAAACAGGAAGAGACCAAGACAAGATATTGCACCACGAGGGGGGAAATATCTACAAGTGCCCAGTCGAGATTGATCATCATACACTAACAAACTTACTTGTTGTAACTATGAACCTGAATCATTAATATTAAACAGGTAATACTTAGGCATCTGTACATCTACAGCTAAAAGATATCAGACTCAGAAGTTCTCTAGTAAAAAAAAAAAAAAAGTTCTCCAGCAAAAGCTGAATTACTTCATACATTAAAAGGCAATGATTTAATGTAATCCATTTGTGCTGCAATCACATTGCTAAACACCCAATGCATCCAGCTACTGTGTGCAGTGAAATCCTAGATCTCTCAACGTTACTGCTTCCAAACAAGGACAAGTCTACACCGGAGGCTCAGACGTTTGACTGAGCTCTGGTTGTATCAACACAGAGTGGGATCAGATAAAAATGTAATGCACTGGGAATGCAGCAGTCCTTAGGCTGTTAAAGACTTGCACCCCTAGAGCTTGTATTGTCGTTCCAGTGTGCTTTATGAAAGCTAGATCCATCCCAGGCCATAAATCATACAAGTGTGTGTGCGTGTGTGTGGGGGGGTAGTCCTCTGAATAGCGGTCTCTTGGGAACGGATGGTCAGGAAGTGGTTTGGAAAGCAGTGACTACTGTCCAGTGACTGAATGTGGACATTCCTTGGAAGGGAGGAGGTTGATCCACAACAAAAGAGGAACATCCTCGTTCTTTCACTTTAAAACATCTCCCTCCCTGCTAAGCTGGGGCTTTAGGGTCAATCTAACGTGTGAGCACAGGTTGATGCAAAATAATATAATAATACTTACCTTTCCGGAGATAATTATTCCTAATAATGTGTACTTCTAGAAATAGTCTGATCGGTGCAAAGTGGTGTAAAAAAGCAGTCCACTTTTAAGTAAATTAACTCAAACTTCTAAATAGGAAGATGACTTTGACAAGAGTGATAATTAATATTAAATGTAATATTTAGTCTAAAATGGAGTTTAAAGTCCTAAAAAAGACTCAGCTAGCTGTCAAACGTATTTCAACTTGCTGACATTTAACATTTATTACAGTAAATGTTATTTACTGTAGTTAATGTTATCAGAGACATTTTATCTGAACTTGGTAACACAATGTGTGAGGCCACAAGCCATGCTCGAGAATCTAAAAGGAGAAACAGTCACACATGATGTCAGAATGTCTTAGCAACCGTTTAGCATTTATTTCCTTTTTCATGAGAGGCCACAGCAGTTGTAGCGAAGTTTGCTGCAACCATAAATCAAGTTGTATTTAACTTAATGGCAATGTCAATCATGCTTGCCACCTCAGTGTATTACAAATCCAAATAGTTGCACTTTCAAGAAGATATTGTTAATGTAAAATAAAAGAAACTCATGCTGTGTATCTTTAAGCTTCACTTAATAAGACGGTAGGGGACGCTCGCACCAAGTTCAGGCTGTAGCTACAGATAAATTAATAGTTAAGTTGTTAAAACACTAACATTATAAGAGAAGGTCATTTTCTCCCATACATTGGTTTTAGTATATAAAGTCCAAATATAGTTTCAAAGTTATAGCTACACTGCCGTTTTTCAGTCCATCAAAATACAGAGTATAGCGGGTCTTTTTCTCCATCGACAAAAACTGTCAATTTATTCACTTTTCCAGTAAATGTGTTTTCAAGGAGAAAAACTTCGTTGTACTTACCCATTAGTCATTTCAGTAATGCCAAGCATCTCTCCGCTCCCCTTCGAACCAAAAAAAAGTATTTTCTTAACTCTGCTGCAGATGTCCAGATGTTATACAGTCAGGGATACACTGGGAAGGGGGGGTGTTGGTTTTTTCTCTCAGCACAGAATGGCGAATACGGATAGCCTCGCCTCTATCTGTGAGCACCACTTCACGCCACACCTCACTTCCGGTTATGGTCTTCAAAATTAAACGCTTCTGCTCTAGCTTTCAGTGGAGAAGAGTTTAGGCTACTTGAGTAATGGACTGAAACAGGGCTTAATGAATATTTTCTTAATTTACTGAGTAAAATTTACTGAAAATAAAAATGAGACGAATACTAAAATTCTCCCTTTGCACTGTCTTTCCTGAAGTTTCACAAAGCCCCTTAATTTAATCTTATGTTTTGAAAATAATAAAAACCATTTTATTGAGATGACAAGATAAAACATTCAATTGCCTCAAGAAAAATATGCTAAAGAAATGGACAAAAATGGTCAATTCCATACAAAGGCAAGATTTTTCTTTTTTACTTTTTTGTTGGTAGCCTAATGAATTACTTTCTCTCTTTTTAGGGAAAAAAATCCTGATGCTAATCTTAAAGCTCTTTATTGAAAAACCAAATATCTGCTTGATTCCCTATTTGTAGTACATGTATACAAAAGTCGAAAACATCCATGCCTCAGCACTTTAGAGCATATTTTTGTAGAGATAACAGAATAATTCATCTAAATATCTTGAGAAAAAACATTTAGATTATTTTTAAAATCAATCATCAAACAAAGAGGGTCTTTGTTAAAGTGATACTATACAAATGCTTTAAAAAACTGTGACTCTGATTCATTTTGATGGCACATTCCTAAAGCCATCATTGCCCTGTAGAGTCCCAGGGTTGAAAAACCAAACTTCACAACTTTTTTCCCCCGCCCAGGGCATCATTAGACNGCTGGAGAGAGCTCAGAGAGAAGACAAGATGCAAGGCAGATGCTGCTTCTCAGAGAGCAAACAGAAAAATATACTTGCTTGCATTAATTGTGTGTTATAGATTCTAAGCAATTGCAACCATTACCAAATAAAAGAGGTGTAAACTGCTCATTTCTTTTCTTCTTTTTTTTTTAGCTTACCTTAAATCAAATCTTGGTCAGATCTTGAAAAACAAAGCTAGTAACCAGTGACAATATATGTGGTTATCTGGAGAAAATAAAGATTACTCAAGATAATGTGAATAGTAACTTAGCACATGAAAATCAGCTGTCATCTCAATCAAAAACTAAATCATAATCTTGAGATGCAGCATCAAAAATAAATAACTGCACGAACGGTCACTCTTGGTGTCAGTGCCGACAACCGGTGTGTGAATGAATGAATGTCTGCAATGTAAAACGCTTTGGAGCTGTAAGTGCATGGCTGTAAAGCGCTATATAAGTGCAAGCCATTTACCAGCCATTTTACATTTCTTGTTGGAATTTGCTGCTTTTGTATGAGGACATGTATAAATATCAAATCTTTCTAAAGGGACTCACAAACAATATGCCCAGGTTTTTTATTTCACTCAACATTGCAAGAACCGTCACTGCTGACAGGTATGGAAATCCAAAATACAGATGAGCAGTCTATTAGACGGCCAATTAACACCAAAACTGTACATTCAAGATCAAGACAATCTATGCTTTTATTTTAAAAACCGGAAGTATTTACATACCGTTTTCGTGTGTATCTGTAGCAACTTTAAAGACAGTCTGCGAGATTTAACAGAATTACATTTTTTTTACATTTTTTCATGGCAGGAAACAGCAAGACCCACCCTGTGAAGTCACCGCAGGGTTTTGCTTTAATGTGAACACATTAACATATGACATAAAACCAATGCCGCCTGCTGAACGTGCATCCCCTGTCGTCTCACCGAGGGTGCTGCTCGGACTACAAGGAAAATCTCACTTCT
>JAPMNP010651139.1:0-11586 GCA_029874935.1 Atherina boyeri | reverse complement strand
CACTGCAGGGTCGCGGGGGGGCTGGAGCCTATCCCAGCTATTAGCAGGCGTTAGGCAGGGTACACCCTGGACAGGAGGACGCCAGTCTGTCGGAATAAACTTTAATTTTTGTTCATTCCTTTTAAAGGCAGGATCCATGATGTTTTTCTAGAGCACTTTTTACAATATTTAAAGAGGCTACATGCAGTTTCCTGAAATTTTAACTCACGTCTGACACCTTTGGCTGAAAAACGGAATCTTCACCTCCTTTCTGCTCGTTGTCGCAGCATGCGCTTGTAGTCTAACGTGGAGTTTCTGTTGGTGTCTGAGTTGTGCTGGGTCGCTCTGTGTATTCTCACAATCCATTGCGTTGAAATATAAACTCTGCTTGTGAGTTTAGGCTTGTTTACTACCGGTAGCGGCAGCGTTATCTGAAACGTTTAGCATGAACGCGCTTTGACGTCACATCCGCAGACACAACGCCCGAAAAATTCGTACCCGATAGAAACAAGGAAAAATTTGCTCCAGGCTTATAGGCGCACCCGCGTTGAGCCGACAGGGTCAGTATGCTCATTAGAAGATGTTTGAGTCATAAATGGTCACATAAAAAAGCTAATGATACGTTTATTTTGGGAAAAATGTTACATGTAGCCTCTTTAATTCCTCTTCAACATCCGATTGTAAACAAATAATTAGATGCTCTATCACAAAAAAAAAAATCTAAAGTCACCTGGTGAGCGTATAGGACTGGAAAAGCACCATCCAATCAATAATAAATAATATAATAGTAAATAATTTTCTAGTTCAGGTATGATGTTGATAAATAAAATGATAACTCTAGATCTTTAGCATTAATCCAAAACAATTTAGTTACTCATTTCTGTTTTTTTGGCCCAGTGTTTTCATGAAAATCTTGCGGAGTGAAAGTCAAACAGAGCATCAGTATCTAAAAGAGTCAGAAAGAGAGTCTGTCAATGTCCACACATTTTTAAATTTTTCATTCTCTGAGAGATCTGATTGGTCGGGATTTGGAGTTGTCACCTGTTATCTCAGAACTGAACTTGCACCAGGCTAGGTTTTCAACATTAGTTGCCATGGTGATGCAACCCAGTAAGAAATTTATCAGGTTTGGATGGGCACAGGTGTGACGGCAGCATATCCAGTTGCTTCAACCATATAGGGGCCAACAGTGACTTGGGACCCACATAGCAAGATCATCAATAACTTTGTTAAAACATTCAGCTTGATCGATGTGACTCTCTGTGAACAGGAAATAAGCTAACAATATTTTCTGTTTAACTTTTTCATTCCACGATGTAAGAATATCTAAACTCATGTTTGAACCAACGTTTCTGTGTAATCAGGTCACACACTTGATGTGATCTAGTAATATGACACTTTCATATAAACAAGCACATAACTTATTAACTCATAAATATGTTAGAATTATAAATTGAGTTTTAATGAAGATAATGATGATTTGAAGTAATTCGACTGATTGGTCATGGTAATTAGAGAGAAGTGTAAAATTGCATGGCAACAAAATTTCATTAACAGTAATACTGTAATGATGTGATCCTGCCAAAAGAGGCTGGGATCTGAAAGCCAGCTGAGCAGTCTTCAAGAGGATAATTAATTCACCAACAGCTGTCATCTGGATGCTTAGACAGACTCTGCTAATCCCTTCATAGCTTTCCTAAACATAGCTCCAGATGGTAGCAGCAGAGATGCCAAAAACAAATATCTACTAGATGTAAAGTGAAGAATGTCTTCCCTCAGCAAACAGAGAAATGAATTTAAAAAAAATCTTAAATTACCCCTGTTTGAACTGGATTGTATTGATTTTGAGTTAATTGGCTTTTATGTAATTCTTCTTTAATGGAACTTGTTTGCTCTCCAGTGCTTTCAGATGACTGCTGTGAACTGATGCTTTGTAAATAAATGGAACTGAATTGAACTGAAAAGTTGCAGAAGTTCCCTCCTGACCTCAGATGTTGTGTGCTTTCACTTGTCCTGAAAGTCCACCTGCTACAGTCTGAATTATGAGTGATGCATCAAATTTGTTATAATTTTTAGGTCTGCACCCATAGATTGATTTATACTGATACATCAATTCAGTGATTAATGAGCTGATATCATCAATCCAAATTGAAAATATGTCAATAAAGAAATCATTTATTAGACCTGCTCCTGAATCATATTGAAACAAAGAATTGTGGCAGAATTAGGAATAATGACAAACAAACACTGGACCATTTTCCCTTTGACTCAGTATTGATTATTATTGTAGTGAGACTAATGGTTTACACTATGAAAAACTGTACATCAAGATGAAAATACATACTTACACTAGTTTCCAGAGCAATTTCTATCATGAACATTTGTTGCCCCCATTTGTTTATTGAAAGTCACTGTTGGCTTTTATGATTGTGGTGTTAGTGATCGATTGGGTTGTTTGCAGCTAGTGAAGCCTGGAATACGACACACTACAGTTTTCATATTGTAAGTCCTGCAGCTAAATCCATTCCACTTATTAATGTTCCACATTTCCATTTGCAACTTTCACTCAGACTTACATAAATGAATCCTTCATAATAATTGAGTGTGTTTGAAATGGTTTCAAAGGGTCGGAAAGAAGAAGAGGGTGAAAAATAGTTGGGTCAACTACTTATAGGTGGCTCAAGCAGCTGGCCTGGACAGAGAAGAGCTGCAGCAAATATGTCTAGAGAAAGACCAAACTGATTCAGATGTTAATGGAGCAAACAAATCGAGGAAGGGAAAACGAAGAAGCAGCTGCAGCAACTCCTTCCACTGGGGATTTTGATTTGGGAAAACAAAGACTCAGGGCCCAGACAGGTGAAACTGTAAAACTGCCCACAAGGCTTGTCATTGACAGCTGGTTTGAACATCAGTGCACCAGAATGCAGCTTTCTGGAACTTATAACATGAGTTTGGAAAAAGATCAAACATGATAACTTGGTCAAGAAGAACTGGATGAAAGCCTTGGCTGACGTTGGCGTACCAACTAGAAGGTCAGTGGATCGATTCCTGGCTTCCCCAGACTATATGGCGAAGTGTTCTTTTGGCAAGACACTCAACCCCATATTGCCCCCAGATGTGTCTAGTGAGGTCTGAATATGTGTGTTAATCAAAAGCACTTGGTATAAACTGTGTGTGTGTATATGTGTGTGTGATTGAGTGAATGTGACATGCAGTACGAAAGTAGCCTGGCTTTCGCCAGACTAAGTTCTTGAACTTAGTCTGTTATGTAATTTCTACTGCACAAGAGGCATGATCAACGGGTATAGTTCAAATGGCTCTGTGCGCAATTGGATAGTCATCTGACGTCATCGTTTTGAACCTACCAATAGCGCGCCAGGTGGATAAGCCTGTTTGTGATTGGCTCCAGAAAAAGTGGATGGGCTACAGGAGAAAAGAATTTGAGGGTTTTCAGACTGATCTGCTGGGCGGAAATAAACCGCCGTCAGATCTGACGAAAGCCAGACTATGAAAGCGCTTTGTGAGGTCAAAATAGGACCAGAAAAGTGCAATATAAGTATTTACCAGGTAACTTCTGACAAAAGAACTCTGCAATAGCATAGTCTCACTGGCTGACAAGAGCAACACTTTTTATGTAATCTCCTGAGGGCTGGACCCTCTTGTCTTTTCATCGTAGAGACAGCGATGGTTCTTGTCAATGCTGAGGCAGAATTTATGGCTGACATGAGGGGCCATGGGGTACTTTCAAGCTTCGACAGTTAGGAAGTTAGGACAGTTGTTTGTTTGTTTTTTTATTGCTCATTTTCATGTTGCAGTGTCTGTGATGTCATGTTGTTGTGTGGGACAATTAAGTTTGGGTTAATTATAGGTTTCAGTAACATTTTAACCATGTTCAGAAGGAAGAGAATCCAGCCAAACAGGAAGAGAGACCAAATGTTGGCCACTAACCTCCAATATGTAGCGCAGTCCACCTCTCCCTGTGACTGTTTACATTCCTTGAACACACCCTGGAAGCCCCCTCTTCTTCATCTCCACTCTCCTCCCAGGCTTCCATCTTAGCGTCTAGCGCCCCCTGTTGTTTTCCTTTGGTTTTATCACCAGTTCATCCCTCTATTCAGACTATTATCACACACAGGGTTTCATTTACAGTGCAACTTAAAAAGGTTAAACGAGAATAATCCTCTTTAAGTGAAACGTCCTCATGCTCATCTGGCTCATTGTGTGATTTAGTTCTGCTAAATGTAAGGTCTTTCTCAAATGTGTTTTTCTCAATTAATTTATTTCCTCTATTTTCCTTACTGAAACCTGGCTGAAGGCTAGAACATTTATCTAGCTTTATTTGTTCCCCGATTTTTGCTTGTGGTGGACATGGACGGGGGTTTTGGAGTTATTTTCAAAAACTCCCACCAATTCACTACTGTGTACTCTTAAAACCTACACCAGTTGAGAGGTTTTTGTGTTTCCCTCTGGCTTCACAGGATATGATGAGACACAGTTGAAGCGCTGAATAAAGCTTCACTCATTCACTTAAACTGGACATAAATGTTGCAAGTGTTCACACAAATAAAGGTTCTAAACAGTGCTGAACCTAAATTAACATACAGACTGCATACGTTGACTTTGTTCCTGTCATTCATGGAAACAAGCTGACACAAAATATCTTGCAGATGCTTTCTATACTGATGCATATATAGCATGAAAATCAACTGAAAATCGACAAAACTTGAAATTTGGGCAAATTTCTGAAGCCTCCTTTCATCCTTTAGTGTCTTTAAGTTATTTCTGATTTTTTTTTTTTTTTAAAAACCTGCTGAATGAGTGTATGTAAAAAGTAACTTTTCATAAAAGACTCTTCTTGTAGTGTTGTAGTGGTCTTACGAACTGAACAGAGTCCTGCAAACCAGGTTCATGCATATCTTTCATGTTATTTGACACATCACGAGTTTATGCTTTTGTTTGTTTCCCTCCACTGTAATTTAATGAGCGTTGCTTTTTCTCTTTGGTGATGAAAAGCTTTTAGAGATGCTGTTCCCCACCTCCTCGGGTGTGTTCATCTTCCTCTCTCATTACGAAGATCATTACTGCCTCCTGCCCTCCTACACATCACTTACCACCCAGAGAGTTGTTTAAAACACACAAAAAAAAGAACATGGGCCAACAAACTTTTTGGCTGCTGCTTACCACAATACTTCAGAAAGAACAACAACAACTTTTCAACCAGAGCATCTCAATGTTAGGATTGTTTACAGTCAGACATGGTAACCTTAACACTGTTAAAGGGACTAATGTGACATTTTTTTTGCACCTATTTTTGTAGGGTATTGTTTGGTCTCCATCACGGTCCATCTCTATTTTACTCTCCAGTGTTCAGATTTAAAAATGGCTATAACACTATAACAATCTATCAGTAGGATGTCAGATTGACAGTCCCATTTTCATCCAAGAGAACTCATCAGTTCAGTGTTATGCCGTTAAGAATTAAATCCATCTACCTTTTATAAATGTAGCGTTTTGAGATTTCCACTATTCTGTTGCTTTGGTTGATAAAATAATCAGGTACAAAAAAAGGGCTTCTGTGTTTTTTTTAGGTTATGATGGAGCTGTACCCAGTAAGAGAATAGTGGAAATCTCAAAACGCTGCATTTATAAAAGGTAGATGGATCTAATTTTTATATCACTTTTCTGGTCTTGTTGACCGCTCACAGCATTTTTACACAAGCCTTACCTAGTCACACATACACTTGTGCATCACATTTTCAGTCTCCCAGTGTACACAATGCTTTTTCGCTGTCAAATACATACTCACACTGACTGGGACAAACAAAAGAATCCTGCTATTTTTGGCCCACTGCTACAATGTAGAATCAAATTGTATATCTCCACGTGGGCTAGCCCCCATACCTTACTCTACTCTTAAGGCTTTCTATAACCTCATTCCAACACACAAGCAAATTAAAAATCCCTGTGTATCTGTGGAAATTAAATTTCTCTCCCTATATTCACAGGAAGTCCCCATAAGTTGGTGTGCAGTCAAATTTATGTTCCCATCATGTAGGGTAAACAAGTGCTGACAGACACCCAGACACACCACAAACCAACAACGTGGTTTTCTTTGTAAAACCAGACAGGTGTGTCCCTGTGCAGGTAGCATAATTCATTTGTCCTAAAACAGTTCTCCTCCTTTCACTAAGAACAAGAAAAAAAAGGATAGATCATGCTTTAGAGCCTGCAGCATGGATCTGTGCCACAATGATAACTGTTGCTATAAGATGAAAATACTTACTTTTAAGCAAATTCACCTGTTATTGTCACGCCACCACATCTTTTTTGACATCACACAAAGCAAGTGGAATTACTTTTTTTAAACAAGTGTTTAGCATTTTTACAGAATTAGAAAAAAAGAAAGATGACATATAAAAATCAAACAAATAAAAATAGCTGTTTCCTCTTTATATTATATTTTGTTTATGTATTCTAAAAGCACGCACAGCTGGCAATGAGAACATTCATGTTGTGGTGACAATTGCATATAAAGGACTTTATCAGGAGATAAATGAGCTATGTGAAAATGCACAACATCCCTTGGGGTTGTATGGGTTAAAACCAGACCTGCTTCTTCATACATGGTGCTCCAGATGAACTATTTATGAGGGACCTATGGGTGTCAGTAAAGAAAATAAATAAGTGGGGCCACTGTCCTCTATGATGAGATGCTAACATTTGCAGGGGGAAAAAACAACTAAAACATTGCATCAGTTAAGCAGGAAAATCCCACATGTCCAAATTAAAAATCCAGCCCCATAACACACTGATGAACTGGGGCCAAAGCAGGTTTCACTGTTTCTCCTGAAGACACACACGTCCACATGTGGACTGGGGAACACGAGAATTTATCCACCAGCCTTCTAACTGGCAGACAAACACTCTACCTTACTGTAAGTATCAGCACTGTGAGACAAATGTGCAACAGACTGTCATCAACAGGTTATCCAGACCATAAAACACTCTTTGTCTGGAAGCCAAAGCTAATATAGCCCTTATTACACAGGAAGACTGAGTCACTGTGAATATAGTAGGTTCAAGCAGGAAGTGGGAGTTTGGCACTTTTTTTGCTACACGGTTTGTTTAAATATTGGTTTTCTGACCAAATTTTAAGATCTCACTATTTCCATAGTTTGATTTGGATTCGATTAATAAAATTAGTTTTACCCGGAGAAGTCCATCACATCCAATTAAAGCAGAAACAGAGGATGGAGGTTGAAAAAAGCTGACAAGTTCTTTGCTTCTCCGGTTGCTGTTTATCCAGAACTTATGTAATCTAATACACACAACTGTCAATTTTTATTTTTCTCCTTTTTTCCAGTCCAGTCATTTCTGTGCTCTGCACATAATGGTAGTGTGCTTTGTGAGCTGAGTCTGATTACTTTTTAAAAAAGTGTTTTCTTAAAAAGAATGTTAACCTCCAGACATCCTGCTCTTATCTGTTAGTGATAGCAGCATTTTACTCACTACTGTTGCTTAAGAGGTAAAAACACAACATGTCTGACAATCAGTGTTAACACAGTTTACCATTCACCATAAAATCTAACACCTGGAAATCATTTATGTTTTAGAAAAAGGAGGGAACTTTGTACAACAGTATGAAGAGCAATTATGGAGTAACACAATGGATCATCAACATTCACCAGGTGAGAAACTGTGCATTTCTGGATGTTGATACAGATGGTTGCATGGTACTCATGGAAGGAGTTTTTAATCCCGTTTCAGTTTTATTCAGTGTGAATTTATTAAGGAAAATAGAAAAAAAATCTGTCAAATGTGTCAGACTTCTGCTGTGAATTTTAGTTAATATTAATCAATGAATTCAAAACATTCTATTAGAATCAGTTATCACAGTAAACACACATTACTATGAATCCTCAGTCAGATGTGCTTTGTGGGTCAAAGAAGTCAGAAATGAACTCACCATCCACCATGTCTTGGCAGTGACATCATAACACAGCTGCCACTTCACCGAGTTGTCGGCATCAGCAACATTCCCTGATGTAGCAGGCATTGCCATGACGACAGATGAGAGCAGTCCAAATGTCAAATCATGGCTTTAGCGAATAACTTTTTTTTTGTTGTTTTGTTTTTTGAGAAGAGCCCAGAGATGAAAGGTGCTTTTCAAGAATATGTGGTTATGTTTCTGCTGCTTTGATCAGTGCATCTCAGTCTTATCCAAGTTCAGTTCCAGTCCCTGTAAATCCTAGATGAAATATGGCCCTGATATCTTACACAAATCGGAGGATCCTCAAATATCTTCCCAAAGACAGTAATGTGATGACAAAGCACTGCCGCATCTAAGAAACTGAAGGGCGCTGCGTTACCGTAAAGTAAAAGGTTAACCAAACATCTGTCATCTGAAGAACTAATCTTTATCTGTATCTATCTGTACTCCTGAAATATGTTGTTACTTCAAAAGTGAGTTACCCATTCAATGAAGTTTGAACAACAGCCTGGACAATCAACAAAATATGTAAATGAAAATGTATTAGAAAACAAACAACATGCACAACTTTAAAATCCTGCCAGGGTATTATTATTGTTTTCAGTCCTTACACTCAATCAGGTTCCAGTCTACTATTTAATCAAGGTTCTCTGATCATCCTGCAGCATTTCTGTCTTCTTATTAAAAAATGAGCTGCTTGCCTGCTTCATTAAGCTTTGACTTTATATTATCCCACAAGCTCTCGTAAATCCTTCACAGACCACAGAAGCCTTAACAAATTAAAACACCAGCTGATGTAAAAGTGAATAAGTCGACTGAAATCTTAAAAACTCCACACAAGATCATTTCCAAGCAGTGTCTGATCTTGTCCTAGGCCGGATCTTCACTTGTGGTGCAAAAGGGACAATATTTTTCTGAGTCTTCAGCAGATTCCAGCAGATTCTCTCCAGGGTAAGTTCAGTCTTATCTTTAAAGCACTCCAGTTCAAAAGTCCAATCAAAGTCCAGATTCCAAGTGACAAAAAGCAGCAGTCACCAAAAAAGCCCAACAAGCCAGCCACCCCTTTCTTTATTCCACCGAGTGGGCTGTCTCTTTGAAGAGGCGGATTACAAACACACACACACGATAACACACACTTGCCAGCTGTCTGAGCACACATCAACATGATGTTTCAAAATAGTTATAATGAAATAGAAAAAAAAGTCTATTTTTACTTTATTGTTTCTTTAAAAGTTAGTTACCAAAAAAGGTTGGTTTTTTTTCTTCTTTTTTTTGTAATCATGATATGGTCTGTCTGCGTGTCACTCCACTGTGACTCAGGCCCCATTTTAAAATTATGCCACTGACCTTTCTCTGTTTTTCTTCATCCCTCTCTCCATCCCTTTCTGTGTCCTCTGAGCAGAGTGGGTTGTCCAAAGGACTTTGAATATTTCTGCTTCTGAACCAAATGGATAAAACCATTTACGAAAGCACAAGATCCAACCTTTTTCTGCATATTACTCCACTTATCAAGAAAAGTCCTTTTCATGTTACTTATGAACCAAACTATTAGAATCCAACTTACCATTCATACTCACTCTATATGCCATCACTGACTTTACATAGATCAATAAATCTAAATCTAACTCATTCACAAATGGGAAGTCACTGCAGCAGTTCCATATATTAAACTGGGATTATGTGAAGCTAAGAATTGAGGATTTATGTTAAACTAAGCTTAGCATACGCCTCTTTTTCTGCCTCCACATTTATGCCTTCACAAAATATTTACTTTCTTTCTTTTATTTCACCCCCACATCATATTTTCATCAAGTCATCATGCAGACAGTTGGATGTGGCAGAAAACTCCACTTACATAAACTAGTAAGTTAAGTTGCCCATATTTTCTTACTTTTTATTTTGTTAACTTCTTAGTTTTTAATGGATTTATTAAAGAAATTAGATTTATGAAATGTTTCATGATTAATCTTCTGAAAGTTAATTTGTTTCACTACCACTTTTTTGATATGATCAAGATGGCAGCTCTCTGAGAGTTAGTGGAGTTTAGATCTGAAATGTTTGTGAAATGCTTGATATTGGGAATTTTCATGGATTTCATTTAAATGTATTATCAGATTAATTGACGGACACAATCCTTCATCGCAGACCGAGCTCTTCCAGATCAACTGATAAGCTGCAAAGTAAATGCCACAATTTCAACCTAACCATGTGACGGCGATTCTCCCTGTTACACCTTAAACATGTTTCCTCATTACATCAGAGGATACAACATTCAGTTAGACTTTTTCCGCCCTGCAGAAGGCATCTAATGGCCATGTTTACATAGAGGTCACTCTTAACCTGTAAAACCTCACTATGAATACAAATCCGCCATATAAACAGTCCTTTTCTGATCACATTAACAATAATCTAATTAAGTTATGTGGGATATGTTGACATAATTTGCATTATGTGGACATGTACACACTTTAATCATAATAATACATCCTACCACAGTTACCACAACATCCTCTGACACTCACTTAAATTCTATATAACGCAAACTCTAGGTCTACTTATTCTACGCGTCTTTGGTCTTTTTTGAAAATCAAAATAACTACACCATTACATGTTTCAAGCTTGCTTTCATGTATTGTGTAACTTGTTTCTTTCATGAGATCTGACAGCACCAGCCACTGCAGAGGCCTTTGCAAAACAGAATGGCTGCATTAAAAACACACACACACACACACACACACACACACACACAAAAAAAACTAAACTTTTTTGGGCAAGGGAAATGATTTTGAATTATGTGAACGTAATGTTGAAGGCATCAGATGGGTGTAAATATTGCAGTAGATGTTAGGGAACCGAGAGCCTCTGTCATTAATTATTGTAAACTCCCAAAGGGAATATGAATGGAACACCCTGTCTCCAACTATTGTCCACATCATAACTAGAATATCATGTTGTTTAGATTAAGGCTAATGATCAGGACATACACATATGTTGAAATTTTGTTGCGTATACACAACCAGTACTTGTACCCATCGACCGGTTTGCTGAGCTTTTTCTCCTTGAAGACATCGCCTGCACAGAGTAACGGTGGTTTTTCAGGGTGTGGTAACAGCGTGGTTGACTTAGTGTCTCTGTAAGCCCAAACAGCCTGAGCCTTACAGCTGATGGCTTGAGGTCTATGGATCAGACCAACCACAGGCCAGTGTGGAGAAGGTCAGCACTTCTCCACCAAATGTCACACTGCTGTTTTAGGCTTGCCTTTAACTGGCATTAGTTGTTGCTGTGGCGTTGCGCCTCATTGTTTTATTTTTAGTGAATACTCCCATCATGAACGCTGCTATAGGGTTGAGTTATGTGAAATAGCCCACATTTACCACACATGTGCATGAAATTAAAACTGAAAACAATGTCGTAATTAGTAGTCCAATCAATCAACTACAGGTTTCCACCCACTCTCCCAATTAGACAATTAACCTCTCAAACGAGTAAACATTTAGCAGTCAGCCCTAAACACAGCACTGTTTGTCCAGGACAGCAGCAGGAGATGAAGAGGGAAAATTACAGGTCATATACTGCATCCATGTGTGTGTGTGTGTGTGTGTGTGTGTGTGTGTGTG
>JAPMNP010651092.1:0-12553 GCA_029874935.1 Atherina boyeri | reverse complement strand
TCACTCATCTTTCTTCAATAAATGTTGATTTGCTTAACTTTGTGATGCTCTACAGTTTGTTGGGTCACATTAGCCAAAGAGAACAGTTTTACATTTATATTCCATGTGTTGTTGGGGACGTTTTCATCCACTAGTAGTCATTTCCTGCCATTTTGCTGTTTTAAAAAATTAAATATTTTATGGGGAGCTTTCTTACTTTAACACAAACTTTGGAAATAAAGTCAATAATACAGCTTTGGCAAATTTACCACTTCTGTAGGCTGGCTCCAAATCAACTGAGTTCCTCCAACAGCTCCAAAAGCGATATGTTTTAATTGTTTCCTCGTTCATTCTAAAAATGTTCACACGAGGGTGAAAAATGCGCTCCTGGGTCTCCTTTCATCGTTTCGATCTCTCCTTGCTACAATAACCGCCGCCATGCGTGCGCAATTACGCATAGGCTACAAACTGTTTGCACCTCCTTTTGACACGTGCTAAATATAGATGCAATTTCGGTAAGCAAAACTGTTCTCAGGTTTGATAAATCACGTTGCGTGTGCTAAATTAATGTAATTACATAATCTCCTCCCAACACGCGCAAGTGTCAGTGCACTATAGGCCCCTGTGGCGTGGTCTAAGCTTTTGTCCGTAATGGCATTTTTTTCCTTACATTACTTTTATTTTTATATCAATTAGTTTTGAAACCAGTACTGATTGTCTTCTTCTCACTCCTTTTCGAGCTAGAATGTTATTTTTTATTTATTATTTTGCTTTTGTGCCAGTGTTGTGTAGCTCGAAATAAAATATTCAAATCAAATCAACCAGTACTGATTTGTTGATACTTCAACAGAAGACATTTTAAACCCTAATGTGTATACTTGTACCTGAGTAATGAACATGATTACTAGATGCCTCTGGCAAAGATATAAATGAGGAGATTCATAAACCTCTTCCAGTCTTGAGTCAGCAAACAACAAACTAATTTGACTGACTGGTGTCCTCCCAGATATGATATTGATTTTAAAAGATTCTTATTTTGTTATGTTACTATTTATTACACTCTAGGATCATGTTTATCTTTATTCACTGGAAACTCTGCTAACCTTTTAAGCTCAGTAATGAGCAGTGCCGTGCAGGGGATGCCCAGAGTCATGAGTGACAGTGAGTTGACAACAGGTTTAACAAAGGCCAGCCCAGTGGTGATTCCAGACAAGATGCCGATGACCACTTTGAACCTTGACCTATAAGGAAAAGCAGATCAAGATTGGTTACCAGCTTCCAGAAACAGAATTATAAAATACACACACATAAAAACACATTTAATCATGTAGTAGAAATGATAAGTACTGAGGAAAGTATATTGAGCAGCCTAGACAAGTCACTGTGTCTCTGACAATGGAAGGACAAGAGAAGAAATGTGATGCAGTTTTTACTGGTGTCAGCTATTTTAGGCAGACCTATTATTAAACGGACGACTCATAGAAGTGGACGTATCATGTGACAAACCAGTGGCCTGTAATAAACTAACTGAAAATGTACCTGTCGGTTTGTCTAACAACATTAAGACACCAAGCTAAACATACTGCTTTGTCCTTTTTTTCTGTTAATAAGCTGCATCCATGGAGATAGAGCAAAAATGTGTATGCACATAATGCTCCTAACATCTCATTTGTGAACCCTTGTAACAGCTTGAGCTACAGGTAATCCATGTAAAAACAACGCACCGATCTCTCCTGAACATCCTTGGCAGGTATCTTTTAGGAAACCACATGGCAATGGCACACATGAGCACCCATAATATGGCCAACTCATCCAGCATTTGGCCAAGAAAGCTGAGGGTGGCGTGAAAATAAGTCGATCCAATACCTAGGAGAAAGGAAGAGGAACACAATTAAGTTACCCAAAAGGCTCAGTGTGGTCAAAAAGTTACATAACTGAGACGATGTCCTCGAACTCACCATCTAAAAAGAGATCAAGCACTGTTTAGGCTTTCAGGACACTTTATTTTGCTGAGAATGCAGCAAAAATGTTAATGATCACCCATGGAGATATTGGGGGCAAAAATATTATTGAGTGGCGTAAAGTTAATAAACTCTGGCTGTAAGATCAATAACTCAAGGCCATGATACACTAAGGGCAAGCAAATGCCTTATTGAATTAGATAGCTAAGTCAAGGCCACTTTTTAGGCTTTAACTTTTAGATCAGAACAGCAAGAGGAAGCTTAGACTTGGCTGCCAATTAAGAAAAACTGCAAAGAATAACGGTTGGCAAACTTTGATAAGCCAGTAGAAGAACGTTTCTCATAAACAGTATGCCAACACTGGGCATCGTGTCAGCTGCATGAAGCAGGAGCTGTGTGACTACATGGCTCCAGATGGCTGGATGATAAATAACTGAACATTGTCTTTTTTTCTTTTTGCTTTGATGGCACTCTACACGCATTTATTGAGTAGCAGGTGGGCTCCGTACACAGCAAATAAACTTAAATAAGGTCAAAATGTCTCCAGTGAACAAGAACAATTCAAACACAAGATATAAACTGTGCCAACAAAGTCAGGCAAGAAGAAATCAGCAAGCTATTAAACATGGATGCAACGGTGGTTTCAAACTTTTATGCATTATAACCTTTGTAAATGTTTTATGGGAAAGGAAGTGCATTCATCACATGGTAAGATGACAAGAATGTAAATAATAATAATTAAAAAAAACTCAGCAGGGCGCCTTCATGTCAAAAGAGCTGGCTGGAAAGAAGTTAACATGCAGTAGAAGGATGGATCAGTACGTGCCCCTTTGTTATCTCAGCCCAACAGACCTTACATTATCAGCATAATCTGTTGTCATAACACGCGCTGCAGGAGATTCCAGCATTTCAACGGACTCCTTTTCCTCTACTGCCCCTCCTGCTCTCTCACGACTGAATGATCATAAATGGACAACTTCTTCAATAACTGATTAAGTTAAGCAAAAGAAGAAGAAAAAAACACTGAATGCTTATTCAGCCTTTAACATAAAAATCCCAAAAGACATAAAGTAGAAAATAGTCAGTCTGATCTAATGATACATTAAACCTCTGTTAGCCCTTTTCTTGGTAAAAAAAAAGGGGGGAAAAACTGTTCTGAGATTCCAGTTTGTCACTTTCAAGGACATGCTGCAGCTGTTTCTCGTTTAAACATGTGACCTTCACCTCAGCAGTTATGTGGAGCAAGACTTTTGGAAAGCTTTACACTAAAAGTCTAAAAGATAATCTGAATATTGTGCAATATTGAAAATAATCTATGCAGCAGCACTAGTTAAACCAATTGAGATCTGATGCAACATTGGTGCTTTTACCTCTCAAGCCTGATGCAACACAAAGCAATCACTGACTTTTAATAAGTACTGATTAAAAAAAGGACAAAGCCAATAATATATTTAAAAAGCTGGAACTTCAACCCCTTAAAATGGCTTTTAAATCTAATTTTTTTGTTTCTTTGGAGGCTGGAAAATAAAAAGGTTTTAATTTACCATTTTCAAAATGAACATCATCACATTTATCACTACCAAAAGCAATCTTGCCGCTGTGCATTTAACAATGCTACCAGTAACAATCAGGCAAATCAAATTATGTGAATAACCTCATTCATAGAGATGAGACCAAAGCTAAAGAAAAGCAGCTGACTGCTGTTTTTACACTAACCTATGTTCATGTTTTTCTACAAAAGTAAAAGACAATCACCTAAAAACACAGAGATATGAATAAGGAACCATGTGACCTACAATAACCTTGTTTTTTTCCTTTCTTTTTTTAACTGCCATGAGATTCCAACAAAAAAAATGGATGCAGTCAGAGATTCAATTATAGAACAGAACAGGAAATATTAGGTGACAAATCTTCTCCAGGGTGGCTGATTTGGCTTCCCTTTAAATGTGATCGCAGGCTTTAAGTAGGAGACTCACACAGCCAACATAAATACAAGTTGAGCTATTACCCAACCAATTCAACGGCCGCTTGTTTTCTTTCTTACATCTACTGAGTTCGCCTCTCAGGAACAGGTTGGAGGGCTCTCAGGGTATCTTTCCTAACAGTGCCGCCTGAGTGTTTTTAATACAGCACTGAGGCAATATGGCACAGCTGCTATCATTTACACACAGCAGCGCCATTTATGACCCAACACTGAATGCAAATCTGTAGGTTTATTCATACCACAGGAAGGGTTAAAAGAGTCAGCGCAGGCTAAGGCTGTGGCAAAAGAAATGTGTGACAAAGCGTTCAGTTTGGATGTAAAACACAAGTGTGACTTGTGCTTCATTTGAGTTTTACTCAGTAATTGGTCACTTTTTTTGACAAAAAGACAAAGAAAGCAAAGAGGCCGTTAAAGTCTCTCGGATTATGTTTATTCTCATAATAACAATTAGACAATAATAAGTCATTTAATAACAAATTTAAAATCAAATCTGTCTTGGTTCAATCATATGATGATAAACTAATTATTCAACTGACTAATAGAAGCACTTTGTTCATCCTTCATCAGTTGCAGTACACCTGCCAGAGCTCCCAGTATTGCACAACGTTGCCATATGGGAAAAACTACTTATCTTAATTTTCTAAAAAAAAAAAAAAGAAAAGAAAAAGGTGACATAAAATATAACATCTTCTTTTGAGATACTTTTTTACACTCTCACAGTGGGTTTGTGGTGGCAGTGTAATAAATTAGATGTATCACATAGGAGCAGCCTTGTACACCAACTTAACATTACTAAAATGATCTTCACCAACAAAGAGGAGAAGGTCTCCTGGACCAGATGGTTCAGACCCCCACAGGGTCCTGATCTTACTTTAGTTTATAGAGTCAGTCAGGCATTATAATAGCAAAAAAGAAAGAAAAAAAAGGATTAAATTAACAAAAGAACTGTGGAAAATCTCCAAGATTCCTTAAACAGCCACCTTGCAAAACAGACATGGGCTGTTCATTTGTTTTTTTCAACTTTGTTTCCTAACCTCGCCTTTTAAGCTGAAAAACTCCCTGCATATGCTTTATATTAGAAAAAAAGCAGAAATGTGAAAGGTAAAGAGGCCATTAACTTACCAACCACAACAAGTAGAATCCATATCAGGTAAATCCCACTGTTGAAATGTGTTGCATATTGGCGGAACAAGCACATTAATATCGGAGGCAAAACAAAAAACAAAATGTTGCTGATCTGAAATTTAAAAAAGGAAAGCTGTGAGAAAAAAAAGCATGTGAGCGGAACATAACAAAATGACAACATGTTGATCATCGTGTGTCTCTCCAATGCAGCTAAAAATGGAGAACATATTTCTAACGTGATGCTAACAGTAAACATCGTGATGAAAAGCAGCCAAACTGTCCAGAGACAGTGTAAGTCAAAGCTAGCTGTAGCTAGCGTGATGATAAAATAAGAGGTTGCAAGAAAGCAGTGCATATCAAAGCTAAACAAAGGCAGAGGAGCTGCGACTGTGAACAAAACTGCTTTTCTGCAAAGCATCCTCGTTATGTATAAGTCACCGACTTTCACACCGACCGTGTTGTAAAATTCGGCGATGCTGGGGTAAATAAGGTAGTTGCCTTCACACCAGTCCACTTCGGAGCTGCCAGCCTGCAACTGGTCCCAAAAAATCAGATTAACGTTACTCATGTCTGGACTAGTTCTGTCGGATGGACAGTGCAGCGCAGACAGCGCTCCTCCGGCGTCACTTTAGTATATGAAATAAAAATGGTAATAATAATAATAAGCGAATAAATATTTGTTGATTTGTTCGCTACGCGCTACACTTTGATGTCTGGATCCTGACACGTATCGTGCACCCGAGTTGTTGACAGTAATCGCTACTGTGCTGCATTTTCAGGGTATCCTTCCTTCCACAAAGCCTCCTGCTAGTCATGACGCTCTGCCTCGTCCTCTGACAGCTGCTCGCTCAGAGTCAAAGAGTATTCACGTGCCCCAAAATGATTCCCTCCCGCCTGCTTCCTACTTCGGTAAAACGCGTTGGTTGGTCCATTCCACCCGGAAGTAAGTTTTTACTGAGAGAAGACACTCTTTCTAAATAGAGCCATATCGGAGGCTTTATTGTGATCCCAAATCGTCAGTAGTTGTAGGCCTATATATTTTGTTAAACTTTGTGAGTTTAGCTATGTTATTTTTGTGGTTTAGAATTTATCTCATATGTTATATATTTATGATATACATTTTATATATTTTACTGTTGGTCTAGTTAATTGTTTATTTAATAGGAATCCCATTAGTCATCACTCCATTGAGGAGCAGTGGTTATTCTTCCTGGTGTCCAAGACAACAACATACTTTGCATTAAAACAAATAACCTAGAATGATATGAAGTAATCACATATAAAGATAGGATATCATGACATTCAGTCAATTTACCACAGAATAGGCCACACTAGGCATTTAAATGGGAAATTACAAACAAACAGTGATTGACAAACAAACCATTTTAAAATGTTCCAAACACCTCAAAACATATATTATCAAAAGACAAAAGCTAACAAACAGCAAAACAAAGAGACAAAAGAGATTTTTTTTAAAAGTCAGAAATTATGCAACTTCCTTAATTCATGTTATTTTGTAATTAATTTATTATTTATGTTTTATAGTAGGCTACTTTGTGACCAGTGATTAGGTGGAAGCCTATTTCACTCTTTCACAGTTCTGTAGATCACTGTTCTCATCAATACATTGTCTTGTCTTATGGTTGTGTTTATTATTGGTTGGGACTAATTCTTGCAAGTATGCAGTATATATATATATAAATCTGACTGTCTGTCAACCTTTCTCTAATCATTCACCACAAGAGTCTGGTATGCATTACTGACACATTCTCCTTTAGCACTGAAGTGCAAGGCAAGCAGCTTTATTTTGAGTAAACTGGAGTTTTGTTATTTCTTTATGTGATGCACAAGACCAGACAATCAGGCAGTATCCCAGATGTGTGAGGATAAATATTAAATTACCATTTCTAAATATGATCCATTTAAGAGACAAGTAATTATTCTGAAAATGGAAATACCCCTACTCATTTTCATCATGACTATGTTTCCATTGTGAGATGTCAATGAATGTTTCATCAATAGTAACTTCAGCAGTTTAGCCGGCTCAACCTGTTCAGTATCTATATAATTTAGAGAGAGATAGATAATCTATGATCTGACCTTAGAACCTAGAAATTATTCAGAACGTAGCAATATACGTTTGGTTTTCGAAAGATTCCATGTCAATTTGTTTTCATTTTCCCATTTGGAAACCAACATAATTTCCTTTTGAAGTGTTTCATTAACCTGCTCAGAGTTTGATGCGGCTGCAAACATGATTGTGTCATCAGCATTGATTGCCATTCCTCCATTCTCCAACATATAAGGCATATCCACATAAACAGAGTAAAGTAGCAGTCCAAGGCAACTGCCCTGCAGGGGAATACCACATTCAAATACAATTGAACTAGATATTGAGTCATTAAAAACAACACATTCCTGCCTTTCTGACAGATAACTTTGAACTCAGTGGCAGTATTTCTGAAACCATAGGCCCTTAGTTTCTTAATTGATAGGTCATGGTCTATGATGTCAGAGCTAAAATCCATAAACACTGCACCAACCATTGTTGTTTATGACTATGTTGTAACCAACAAGCTCTATATGCATGCAGAAAGTCGGTTTTCAATCCAAATTTATTGAACTACTCTTCATAAAAATTTCCTTCAAAAAGTTTATTATTACAGGTAAGATACTAATAGGATTGCTGTTTGATCTTTACAGTTATTTGGCAGATGTATTAACTTTGCTGTTTTCCACCACCAAGGATACACATATTCTTTAAAACCGAGATTAAAAAATGTAGGTCAAAGGCTTGGCTACAATCCAGCCCTTGAATTCAAAACTACACTGTCATTCATAATATATTTCCTTATTTAGATAGTCTGCCATTTGTATATATAATTTGATTTCTGATTACATCTGTCTCACATTTGAAATAATCATTAAATTGATTTGTGATATCAATAGGTTTTGTTATACATTTCCCATCAAATTCAATAATAGCAGGTACTGTTCTCCTTGCATATTTTCTTAGTATATCATTTATGCTCTTCAAATTTACTTTGAAAATAGTTTTTCCTCTTTTGCCAAGTCACAAAGTTTCTAAATGACTGGTAAGCCTGCCAATCGTCCTGATTTCCTGATGCCATAGCCTTTGTTTTCAGTTTGCTTCTGTCTTTGATGAAGTTGTTAAGTTAAAGGGACACTGTGTAACATTTTCTGTAATTTATTGGCCAAAATCAATGTCTGCATTAATCTATGTGTTATCATTGGTGTATTGTGACCTTCGCTAATAATTGGACACATTCTCCTAAGGGAAGAATTTTAGATTTGTTTATACATAGGACGGGGAAGCCAGTAGGGAAGCTCAATGATAGTCTGCCATCTTGAAAATACAGCCACCGGTAAGGGACAAGTAGCATCAATACGCAACAAGATCGTGTTTTTCCTGCGAGCCGACGCACCGTGATTGACGCCGGAGATGAGCTGGTGTGGCCAACTAACACGGCAAGTTGAAAAACTTTTTCAATCGTCATTTACAAGATGCAGGACCAAGATGCATATGCAGCGCAGGAGCTCTTTTCACCATCGCCAAGAAAGAGAAAAAGGCCATGAAAACGGTGTCATGGCCGCAGCATCCAAAACAGCAGGATCAACATGAAGCTAGCCTTCCCCTGGTGGCAGGAGCTCAAGAAGGCTTTCTACTTGACAAGTAAGTCAGCTGTACTGCCTAAATTAGTCTAAAGCTAGCTTTTTTTTTTATCCGGCTTGTTAAACAATGTTGCTCATTAGCAAAGCAACAGTAGATCCAGCTAAAATAGACCAGCTTCGTTGATACAGAGGTGCACGTTTATGCGGTTTCAGTAACTACAAGTCGTGTTAAACGCTGTTTTTGTCCCAGTAAGTACATTTTATAAAACATTCTCACCAGCTTAACCGCGACTGAAAGTTGGTGTTTAACACAACCGAAAGCCGTCATTTACCTTGACGATAAAAGCTACTGGAACCACATAAACAAACATTTCCACCTGCACAGTAAATTAACCTGTTTCAGTGGCTGTGCAGAACTAACACACAGCATGGATATGACTTATTGAAGCTACAATTGCATCTCTGTTGGATAGTCAACAACACCTTAGTGAACTTGCATGTTTTGTTGTTATTGTTGTTTTGAACATACTGGGCCAATAATCTAAATAATAGTATTTGATTCCCTGCAGTAACAGATGACATGATTTAATCAGTGTCGTTGGGGCTTTTAGATACACAGCTACACAGTTATGGTAAATGGTTTTTATCGCTTTCCAGCCGTACACCTACAGCCCCAAAGCTCTTCACATTGCAGATATTCACACATTCACACACCGATTGTCGGCAGCTGCCTTGCAGCGCTGGCCTGACCCAACCAGGAGCAACTGGGGGTTCAGTGTCTTGCCCAAGGACACAGGAGGAACCAGGACTCAAACCACGGACACTTCTGGTTCAACGCTCTTACCAACTGAGCTACCTTCCCTTATTGCAATATGTGTTCGTAATGGTGACAAGTAGGTGTGCATTATTCTTTTTAGCTAGATACACAAATTCAGTGTTAGATGGCAGCAGTTCTTACACAATGTCCCTCAAATGATCAAGCCAAGGTGTTTTGATGCTTTTTTACTGACATTTTATTCAGGAACATGTTTATTACAATCATCCATAAATAAATCCATAAACTTGTCTAGTTCCGCATCTGTATTTTCAACCATAAGCACCCAGTTCCGCGTGATTTTTGATATATCCTTAATAAATTCATCCTCTGAAAAAGATTTATAGATCATTTTATAAATTATTTTAGGTCCTGCTTTGGGAACCTTTGTCTTCAGAGTAAATACTACGATTTTATGGTCACTGAAGCCCACTGGTACAGATAGAATTTTTTCCTGGTGAATTTGTAAAGCAATTACACATCTATAAGACTACCCTTGCACTGCTGATTCTTGTTGGTATCTTTACTGCCTGGGTTAGGTTACATACAGATGCCACATCACCAAGTTGTTGATCATAAATTAGATAACCTTTTATATTCAATTGTGGGTCATTTACTGAATCATCGAGGTGTGTCTCTGATATAGCCATTATATGTATCTTATTTTCTTGCATGATGCCACTCAGCTCATTGAATTATTCCTCAAACCTCAAATGTGCGCAAGTCTTGAACCCTTTATTGGTAATTGGAGCATCATGATAAAGAGAAAAAAATCACAAACAAATGTAATTAATTCATACCCTTGTCACCTTATCCAGCCTTTGCTAGGAGCTCCTTAATTACAGTAGTAGTGATAGCAGTAATAAAAGTGTAAGCATTACAATTAGTAGCAATTCCTCTCACCTCTCCTTTTATGGGAATTTTTCATTTGATCTTGTTTTTGTTCTATGTTGCTTGATTATATATACTCTCCTATTTATTCATTTGTAATAACATCCATTTATGTGGCTTTTTGTTTTGCCCAAGCACATTGTTTTTATGAACCCCTGTATTTCTATTTTATACCTGTCTTGCTGTTTAACATTTTAACTCCAGAGTTTCCTCCTTTTGCACCGGGGGCTTTGCCTGCTCGGTCTGCGGGACTTTTGCCACAGTGCTCATCCTTTTCTGAGTAGCTGGGTGGCCTCCACTGCAAGGCTTATGGTTGTGGTGTGGACAGCCTGCTCTGATCTGGGTGGTGGTGGTGGTCTCTGTGGTTGTGTGTGGGCTGGCTCCTGGTGTGAACAGATCCCTAAATACATTGTTTCTTGTTCTTGTGTGTGCGTGTTTCTTTCTTTCTTTCTTGCAATGTATAAATTCAAGATTTTCCTCATTATCTTTCTGTAATTCTATGAATTCAGGATTTAAATGCACAGCAATTCTGTAAAATTAACCATTTTGAAATTAGACCATATTTCTGTGCTTGTATCCCAAATTCTTAGTCACAGATGGTTTTGTAAGAAATAGCTGAATTATGTCTGCCTAAATACAGTGCATAATATTTAATCACTTACCACTTTAGAAAAACGTAGCCATGCATTTATCTTTAGTAGACTGGACTACTGTTACGCTGTCCTTACACGTCTCCCTAAAAAGTCCATCAGATAGCTGTAATTATGCCAGAACGCTGCTGCACCAGTCCTCACTAAGACCAGGAAAATGGATCATATAACTCCAGTCCTCAGGTCTTTACACTGGCTTCCTGTTTGTCAAAAAATTGACTTCAAAGTCCTGCTGCTAGTTTACAAAGCACTGAATGGTCAAGTCTACTTTCTGTTCCCAGAGTCAGAACTAAACATGGAGAGGCAGCGGACAGTTTTTTTGCTCCTCACGTGTGGAACGAACTCCCAGAAAACTGCTGAAACTCTCAGCTGTTTTAAATCAAGGATAAAAACTTTTCTATTTGCTGCTTTTTATCAAAACAACTGACAATTTCTTGCTTGGGAACTTTTATTTTGTGTATTTCATCTTATTCTATTTTTAGCTTTTTCTTTCTTTAATTTCTTTCTTTCTTTTTAAAGATTGTTTTTAATGTACAGTTTAATGCTTCTTCTGCACCCTGCTTTAATGCTTTTAATGTTTTTCTGTAAAGCACCTTGAATTGTCTTGTACATGAAATGTACAAAGAAACTTTCGTTGCCTTACCGGTTCATGTTAAAACAAGCTCTTTTTACAGTATCAGTAGTACACTGTGAAGTGCCTGCAGTTTTAAAAGTTCTGTCCTCTTTTGTAGCCGTTATCTTTCCTGTAAAAATATAATTCAGTGTTAATAGATTTCAACAAATAGCTACACAATTGGGAAATTAGCAGATGCTTCCATTCATACATAAACAGATCTGGTGACATTGTCCTATCTCTATTTCCAAAGTTTGCATTGGTGAATTTATCTTTGTGAAGACTAAGTATTTCCTTAATACTGTATACCTGAAAAGATGATTTACTTTACGGGACATTGGCAGTATTTTTCTTTTTGTGGAGTGGGATGATAATTATCTTGCTGTCTGACGTACTCTTTGACCCTCTGGTTGATTCAGATTCAGCCTCTCAATAATCCCTTCATCATGTTGATTTTTTAAATACTATATTGTCATACCTACTTATGATTATAATAACTGTTTTTCTTACAAACACATTTCATTAGCAAATAGAATTCTTTAATCTCAGTTTGATTATTTCTAAAATCTTGTGAATAAGAATCAAACTTTGCATTTTGTGTTTTTTTCTTATTTCATGTTTCTAATATTTTCTGGACATAGGCTAAAGAATTGGTCAAACAAAATTATGAATATACAGATTTTTATTGTTGGAAAAAAATAATCATTTAGGTAAAGCTATTCAGTTCATTACCTTAAAGCAGGGGTGTCCAGCTCAGGTCCTCGAGGGCCATAATCCTGCAGGTTTTCCATGTTTCCCTGTTTCAGCACACCTGACTCAAATCAATAAGTTGTTATTCAGAACATCATGGGCTGTTGGATTCACTTAATTTGAGGCAGGTGTGTTGAAGCAGGGAAACACCAA
>JAPMNP010651040.1:3485-15546 GCA_029874935.1 Atherina boyeri | reverse complement strand
CACCAGCGCTCATCATTCCATTGGTTCTAAAAGAAATGGGTATGTAATTATTATTTTTGTCCTAAGTTGGTTTAAACTGGTGATCTCGGGTATTTGATGTGCCATCCCCAGGAAAATGAAAAATGTACATACCTTGATGTTTCATTTAGGTCATATAGATCAAAGCAGCCGATAAATGGTCCAAATGGAATTTAATTAAATAGAATTGGAATTATTGCTGACTAGTTGATTTTCGTTTCATTCATCACACCAGTTTATTAAAGATTCACTCCCATGTTTTTCCCTGATCATCTGCTACACACTTAATGGTCTGGTGGAAGATTTTCTTGAAATTCAGGGAAGAATCGCCCTCTCCACTTAAATAAAAAAATGTGCATGCGCAACGCTGGTCTAGTGTCTCAATTCTGAGGCCTTTCTCTTTTCATACGCTTCAAAGATACTTTTTGAAAGTGTGCATGCACAGAAAGCGAAAACTATCCTAGGAAAGAGCACATACGACAGTATTAGTAAAATTCTCTTGAATGATTGACAATTAGGAGGACCAATCGTTTTGATGGTTTACAAGGAAGTAAAACATTCTCTGCCATTCCTTTTTTAAGATAGGTGTCTTTTCCAGGGTTACCCCTTCTCACCATGACAACCGTGGAAGTGACCTAATTAACATAACCTGAAACATTTTAAGATCTTTTAGCATTTTTACTTTTTATTAAATTTTTACAAATTAGGTATGTTTTTATTTGTCAGCCCATCAACTGCTCAGGGAAGTCCAGTATGTGTCAGCTAATTCGATACTTTCCCATTGCCCAGGTCTCCCTCAGAGCGGCAGCTGGCAGGACCTGAAGGACCATATGCGTGAGGCTGGTGACGTGTGCTACGCTGATGTTTACAGAGATGGAACCGGAGTAGTAGAATTTGTGCGCAAAGAAGACATGACCTATGCTGTTCGAAAACTGGACAACACCAAATTCCGTTCACATGAGGTATGTGTACTGATTTGATCAATGGTCATGGAAAATATATCTTTGCTGTGTGGAGGTGAGTACTTGATGAAATGTTTTGGATGTATTGAACAGCACCCAGCCCTTCTTTCCAGATATATTTCCACCAGAGGCAGGAATGTTGTCTTTTCAATGTCAAGTTTTTTTGTGTCCGCTAGGGAGAGACTGCGTACATTCGTGTGAAATTAGATGGTCCCCGCAGCCCAAGTTATGGAAGATCACGCTCCCGCAGCCGAGGCAGTCGGAGCAGAAGCCGCAGTCGCAGCGCCAGCCGCAGTCGCAGCAATTCCCGTGGTCGTGGCAGAGGATCGCCCCGCTACTCGCCTCGTCACAGCCGCTCTCGCTCCCGTTCCTAAACCTTACTACCATCAATGTTTTGCCCTTTTGATGTATTCCCTCCTGTTTTTACCTCTTATAAGTTACTCCAGATGTCAGCTATTGATTTTTAATTTTTGCATTTCTTGTCCCGATGTCCTTGTGGATGATCCTGGTATGTAGATGTACTCCCCCATCCCCTCTCTGCCTTACCCTTCCCTTCTCAATGCGATTTGCCCTTTTGTTTTCTCCCTCTCTCCCCCTCTGTCATCTCAATTTTTGCAACATTACAAATTGTGCTGTGTTGAACTTCAAAAATGTTGAGTTGTAATGAGTTGCACTCAATGTTTTTGTAAGTGTTGAAAATTGAAGATCTTGTTTGAGTTTTTTTTTAGTAGGTTCTCTTTGGATATGGTGGGTGGGCTGTTTTGACGGGAAGCCCAATACTTAACTGTATTTTACCCTTGTGTCTTCCTTTAGACATCTGAGGAGAAGGATTAAAGTGATTTGGAATAAAACCATTGTGGATCACATTTCATTTGTATGGTCAGGATAGGACATCTAGGAGCAATCAGGTCGAGGCAATGGTATGCTTCATATTCCATAAATTGAACACTTTGATAGGTTGAAATGTCATGCATGTCATTTAACAAAGCCTTATTTGCTGTACCTTGTTATATAAACAGTCTTTAACATGTTACTTTGGCCTGTGACAGAATAAGCAGTCCTAAAACCAATGTTGTGATGTAAGTGTAACACCTTTTGCTGTCAAATGTAAAGGATCAGAATCACTACTTTGTTACAAAAACTTCCCACTTTTAAATGTCCTCAGTGATAAAAGTATGTTATGGTCAGGGAGCAATAGTTTTTGTGCTCAGTGGCTTTTCTTTTCTTTTTCTTTTTTTTCTTGACCTAAGATTAGTGCTCAACAAGGAAAAAGAAAATGGGCCCAAAACTATTGACATTTTATTCTAACAGTCTGCCTCTGATTTTCTTCCTGGTATTTCAAGGTTTTGATTGGAGGAGTGGCTCAGTGGATCCCAATCCTTGGAGCTGGATGAGTGGATCGATTAGGGAAGGGATAGGCAAGGATGGATGCTCGGAACGGGAGCCGTTTTCGAGGATTCATATTGGTTGATATCAGAACTAATTAATGGGAGTCCCAGAGCAACTACTTTCTTTTTTCTTTTGTTTTTCTCCTTTCGTTTTAGGCCCCCTGCCTTTTTTTTTTTTTTTAAAGAAAAAAAAAAATCAGAGATAATGGCTTTATTGTACAAGAAAAGGAAACAGAGGACCAGGAAGTTGGATCAAAGGATGGAGTCGTAGATGCCTGGTATGAGGGAATGAAATGAAATGGGTGGTTGGGAGGGGGTTTAATTTGGGTGAAGTTTGTTTTTCATTTTTGCTTAATCTTTCTTTTTCTCTTAGCATTTTCAATAAAAACAATTTCAAACAAGGAATCTTTAGTTTTTGTATTTATTTGTGACCCCAAATGTATTTGTGTCTGATAAAGCTTTTACAAACTGATGAAGAGTTGGAGTAAGGAGTAAATAAACATAACAAATGGAGCTAACACCAACTATACAAATGCATGTTTTCAGTATTCCAACCGCCAGTGTTTAAACTGACGGCAGCTGATGAAAACCTTTTTACTCTCGGCCAAGCGATACCTACCTTCAGCCAAGGTCTAGTTTCCTGTCGGCCCACAGTCGGTGGTTATACTGTGAATGATGCATTGTGGGATGAAATAAGATGCAGGCAGAAAGGAGCTGGAGAAAAACGCTTGCAACAACCGGGGAGGCTGCCGTACAGCCAATGGCAGGGTGCAGCATGCAGCAGAGGGGCGGGGAGCAGCTGGAGCAAAGCGGAGACAACCTACCTACATGCTTATTGTGTAAATCTTTAAAAAGCAATTAGTCGGAGCATCATCTAAACCTTCCCCGCTGGTTAGCTTAAATACCAATATTTAATAGGAAGTTGTGTCAGTCGTCGCAAGAAAAGGTGAGTTGGAAATTTCCCAATTCGAAAAAGATTAACTTGCACATCATTACATATTCGAATGTGAGTTTTTCTTGTGGCTTACCGTACGTTTATTTATTTTGGGGCATTTTTACTGATTATAGATAAACATTCCCATGGCCTCAGTCGGCATGAAATTATCTTTGTGTAATTCGAAATATTTTAGTTTTGCCCGCTTGATGCAGATGTGGGTTTTATCCGAAAGTGATTTTGCTAAGTAATTCAACTCCACTTGTATCAAGTTTCGTAGCCAATCTATGCTGTCCTCAAGTAATGATTACGCGAATAACATACACAGAAATACTACACAAGCACTAGTTCTTGTTTTGGAACAGAGCTAACCGCAGAAAACGCCGTTCCATATGGCTTAATTTTCTGCGTGTGGTTTAGGAATTGCGAAGATCCCGCTGGCCTAAACCTTCCCCTTCGTCACCACGTGCAGTGTCAATTTTCAGTGCGGTACGTCTGTGTGAACGTGCGTGTTTCTTCCACAGCAGGCATCATCAACCATGACTGACAGGAAAGCGGTGATCAAAAACGCAGACATGTCCGAGGACATGCAGCAGGACGCTGTGGACTGTGCCACACAGGCCATGGAGAAGTACAATATAGAGAAGGACATTGCTGCCTACATCAAGAAGGTGAGACAGGACAGGTTCATGCATGGATCCAAACACAGTTCTGTGGTTTTCACTAGTGGCACATGATTTGCAAATTTAGAGCCTTCTGTGTTATCACATTTATTTTTGCCTGATGAGGAGATTACATTAGATAGCTCATGATCAAGGCCCCATTTATTGTTTGATTCCTTAGGTCCACAAATCTCATAGCACCATGTTGAAAAATAATTGAAACAGCTACAGGAAAAAAAGGCTATATCTCTGTCACATTTTAACTATCCAAAGGTGTAGGTTTTAGACCATACTACTTTGTACAGTGCTTTCTGTAAAGAACAATCCTTTTTTAGAGTGTTTTACTGACAGGATAATGCGCCAGATTTATGATTTGAAAGTGAACCTCACAGTAAGCCTCAAAGATAAGGTAAAATTAAGTTGGAAAGCTAGTGAAGTACAACTCATTTTAATAGTTGCACAACATGCAACATGTAATGAAATTAACTAATCAAAAGCAAATGGTCTTATTCGACTTTTAATTAAGGGAAACGCCGGGCTTTTAAAAAAAGCAAGCAAAAAACTGTATTTACTTTATTTGTTTTCTTTTTCTTCTGCTTGGGACTATTTGTTTTTCTTACTTGTTATGCTCCCAGTGTGAACAGCATGTCGGCATCAGCATGGTGAGAGTAGATATGAATCACTGGAAGACTGAAACATTTCTAAGGTTAGGAATCGAGCAGGAGACCCCAAATTTTCATTTCAAGTATTTGTGATGTCACAGATGATGTCACTAGTGGCTTAATAGGCTCAGCCTACAGTCAGTGATCTCACTGTAGATGCTGATGTGATTGTCAGTGAAGGAGAAAACTCCAGATGCGAGACAAACTCTTAAAATAATTTTAGTCGTGACATTTCACCACCTCTGATCTCTAACATAACTATTCAAATCTGAAATGGACCATGTTTTTGTTCAGGTGAAATAAATGATTAAATAAATGGAGTAGCTGATTGTTTTTAAGCCTAGCAGCCCTGCTTTTGTGTTTTTTAGGGAAATGTTCCAAATTAAAACGTTTAAAAACATTTTTTGTTTTTGCATCTTGTGACACTGGATAATATGTTTTTGTTTTACAGCTGTTGTTTGCATAAAATAAGTAGTTGGAACATTTCCATTTGGGCAATGGGCCAGTATGGTCCTGCTGTCCAAACACAGGCTAATATGATTCAAAATTTGTCACGAGTTTGAGCGTGTCTACCTCAGCACTGTAATCGGCTCACAACCAGTCCACGGTGTACCCAGCTGGTTCAGGCTCCACATCCTCACCACTCTCTAAAGGGGGAATGGGGGTATTTACTGATTAAACCATAAAGAAAATGAATGTTCGTTAAAAGAAGTTAGTTTTCCCCAGTGTACAGACTGCCCACCGAATTCCTGGCTGTGTTCGATTAGGTGACCAAGTTTGCAGCCACTGGCATTAATTAATCTCTTCGTCTTGCTTCTTTTTAGGAGTTTGACAAGAAGTACAATCCCACCTGGCACTGCATTGTTGGGAGGAACTTCGGCAGCTACGTCACTCACGAGACAAAGCATTTTATTTACTTCTACTTGGGCCAAGTGGCAATCTTACTCTTCAAGTCTGGCTGAGAAGTTTCTGTTGGGTATTGAGGAGTTTTTTCTCCCTGAACCTAAATCGGAAATGCACTGGTGGCTGATGTCTCCCATACATTAATAATGACATACCATAATGATGCAAAATCCGCCGTGCGCAATTGCATGGACTATACACTATTTAATATGTATGTTACAGTAAGTTTACTTTTCAATAGTTGCCATTTGAATGCAACTGAAGTAGTTTTTGTTGATGCTGTTAAATTCTAGGTTGTGAAAGATTTCAATGTGGCCCTTGATTGTATAATAAAGGAAAGCTGTAGAATGTAGTGGTGCATCTGCTTTCCTTCACAAGTGGCATTGCCAGATCCTGTAATGAGACTCTTATTTTGGAAGGTCATACTTCTCCAGTTTAATATTTCATCATAAAGACATGTTCATAAAAAGGTTGATGTCATGCTCTTTTCATAACTTAGTTTATTTCCAATTTTGAACTCATTGAAGTTTTCTGGAAATTTGCATGATACTGAAATGTTTTTCATTTGAATGCAAAACAAATCCCCATCACAGGATATTTTAGCAGCCGCTTTCAGAAAAGATGTCACAACGTCAGACACACTTGACATTTCAGAACCAGCACAAGCTCGTGCAAACATTTCCAGGGATGTTCAGTTTTTCAACTCTTGAATTTTCACTGTGAAGAATGATAGAGCAATTAAGGCTCACATACACAGACCTTGCTCTGTAATGTCCATGTTGTAACACTACAGACTGGCTACCAAAATGACCAACTCACCTACCTAGGTTCCAGTTACCATCCCGTGTTACTGCATGTTTGAAGGATTTAAAAAAATACAATATATTTACGTGCTGTAAGGAGCGAGGTAATACGAATGGAGGCAAATGATTAACGTTTTAACTTTCAGATATTGGACCGAATAGATGTATCTTGTCTCAGTAACTGCAAGCTGTGTTGTCTCCTGTGGCTCTTGTTACTTTAAATTTGCAGCATCCCAGTGTTCAGTTTTGCTATGCCTATGCCGGTGTACTGCCAGACATGCAGGAAAGACAGTATCTGGAGTTTAGATTATGACAAATTTTGTTTTGTAATGTTAATATCGGTCTGAAAAGTCAATGCACAATTTTTAGGTTCTGATTTAAAATGTGTTCTCTGGGAGGACAGATTGGAGGTTTTTTAGATCATGCAGCTAAAAAAAAACACCACACATTTCTAGCTATGTCAGACTGAATGTTTACGAGTTGTTGTTTCCCATATCAGCTATGGGTCAAATAATTATAAAGTGTTAGCTTGGATTGATATTGCTTTTGAAGGACGTCTTCCTTACTATTGTTACTGTAAACTGAGTTAGCATTGTTTTTCACTGGCATGTAATTTTGCTGTGTATACGTAGGAGCCGTTCTAATGCTGTTAAATTTGCACAAAACGTGTGCCTGTCATTGCTCTCAACTGTAACTGGCTTGAGTACAATTGCACTTCACGAGAATAATCTAGTAGGTTGCTACAGAACCAAAACCATATAAACTCTAAATAAAAAAATAATTGTTGACTTATAACACTGTGGCCCTTTTTTTTTTTTTTGAAAAAAAAAATTAACTACTGTTCATGGAGAGGAGTTGCATTAGTGATACTTACTGTGAATATTCTGTCAAATTCAAGATTCTGGGAGATACTTTGCCTTTATTCCAAGATGTAGAAGTAAACATTATTACTTTGTAATCCAGGGGTGCCCAAGTCCTGTCCTGTCCTTGAAAGCTATTTTGCACAACTTGCATCCCTTCTCCAGTGCACCTGAATATAATGGCCAAATTCCCTCATACACATGACATTCAGGTCAGCAGAGGCCTGGTAACGAGCCAATCATCAGATTGAGGTGTGTTGGAGAAGGGATACATCTACAAGTTGAAGGATAGTAGCTCTCAAGGACTGAAGTAAGGCACCCCCTGCTGTAATCTGTACACCAACAAGTTAATGTTTTGAGTTTTCCCCCTAGTTTGCTGTATTGCTAAATTAAGCTAATTAGCTTAAAGGTGCAGTGTAATTTCAAATCAATGGTCAATGGCAGAAAAATGTTATATTATTAAAAAGTGAAATGAAAACATGTTTGTCTGGAAGAGTTTTGGCCACTGACAGCCACCGTTAATTCACGACTGTGTTTGGTATTTGAATGGATTTCTATGTTGATCTTTACCACTAGGTGTCAGTATTTATCACAGTATACATTTGATAATTAAAGTGATCGTTTTAGAAAAACATTTACTTTAAAGAAAAATCACACAAATTTATCTAGATATCAGTGTTCTACCTGTCCATAATATTTTAAATGAGTGATAGCTAATTTAACACAGGTGTTGTGTACACATAGCTTTCCAACCATTTCCAACTGCTAAGCTGCTAGTGCTAGCTATGTTTACCACGAATGCATTGTTCAATGCTATTCTCAATAAATAAAGTGAAGTGACTGTTTCTATGATTTAAAATCATTATTTTTGTCGATTTTTTTAGAAATTTTATCTGAATAATATTTAACAAAAATATTTCAGAAGTTTGCCAATATTGGCTAATGTCAGTCACCGTAGCATACTAGCAATATACACTTTCAACTTACTCGATCCATTAATGGTATTTTTTTATGAATTGGATTATTTTGTAATAAACTGTAATGGCGTTTTCCATCCCACAGTTACTTGTGGTATATTGCAAAGATGATCAATTCTGTAAATCTTTAGCTACTCTGCTGTGATATAACTAGCATATTTTCTCTTAATTTAAACACATCCATCTAGAGTCTAGATGGATTCTAGGCCAATTCATATAGAAAGGCCCAATGCTGAGGGTCAAACCAGGGACAATTTTGACTCAACATACAGTAGGCCTACCAGTCAAAAGTTGGGAAACATTATCCCATTGAATCCAATGGGATAATATTTCCAAACTTTTGACTGGTACTGTACCTTTTAAACATAAGATCCTTTACTGGACAGGATAAACTTGGCGCAAGACATCTTGAATTAAAGTGGAGTAGGCTTACAGGGACAAAGGTTTGTTTATTTGTGCTCAAATAATTTGAATGATACCTTTTTGATTAAATGATTAGACATCTGATGCAACATTCATTTTAAGTGCATATAATTAGCTCACATACATTACCCCATGTAATCTTTTAAGGTAAAATATCAAGAAATTTATTTCTATGTTCTTTCTTAAATTCATTTAGAATATTTACATTTGCACTTGCTAAAAGATCACTTGAACTATAGAAACTGAGTCAAACAGTATACATAATTTGAGGACTATAAAACTCTTTCATTTATTTTAAGCTAGATGTACAGTTGTTTTATGTGATTGACCTGCAAACAGAAGATATTAGCAGATGTAGCAATCATATACCAAACCTAACAAAGAAAATAATTGGACAACATACATTTATAAAGTTTAAGATGGCTGAGCAAAATGAGTGACACATCAGAACATGGGCTTCAATGTTCATGTTTAAAGGCTGCAGGCCCAACTGTGTCACATGTCTTCACAATGAATAAATGAGAAACAGTCCATGGCAACAGGTGTGTTAGATGTTCTCTCACAAATGAAAAACACAAGCTATGTAACTGTGACATCAGACTTTCTAGTGTTGTGCTGTATATCCACATTGCTAAAAAAGGTGCAATATGAGAATGAGTCAATTTAATCCTTAAAGAATTGCTTTGGTTTTTTTGTTTGTTAATGCAGCATAAATGTCCATACTTTTTACTGTTTTGATCCTAGATCAATTACTTGCACTTATAAGCTCACTGGGAGTCAGCTGTGGTGCCTTTGGATGCAATGCAAAACGTTTGCAACAGTGGAGGGTCCTGTCACTATGACTCCAATTGAGACTACTTGGCCACAGGGATGTCCCTGTGGTCGAATGGTTAGCGTGCATGACTCTTACCCGGGAGGCTGGGGCTCAAACCCTGCCCGGGCCGTCCTATCACCCTGCCACACATACACTCATGATTCATGTCTGCTGACAAACAGAGGTCAGGCAAAGAGGTTAGACAAAGCCTCTAACCCTTCAGTGGTCAGATTGTGTATCAGTATCAGAGCTGATGTAACAGTATACATTACGGTGTAATGTAACAGAAAAATGGCAACTCTTATGTATTCTTACAGAATTGTAGCTGCCATGAAAAACTACCAAATGATCACAGTGAGGATTTGTCTTCTCGTAAATGAAAATGGGCTGAGCAGGGTATCCGCTGTGTTGAGTTGGCGCTGCAGTTACGTGATGTCTGTAAGTTGAAATCTGCCGAAACAAGAGCTCACAGAGCAGAGAAAGCAGACAAAATAGGAGGACAAGTGACTAATGAATAATTTCTAGAGACAGACTGAGGTCAAACTGGATGAAATGAGACACTCTTTGGGATTAATTTGACAGTTATAATGGCTTTAAACTTTGAGCCAAACTTTCAGCTGCACCTCTACTTTATGAGTGAAAAAAAGCCTGAATATGAATGACGTTTTCCTGCCTGACACGCTCTAAAAAATGCCATAAACAAGTTGTATTATAATGCCGTCATAATCCTGTCTGCCTTTTTAAAAAAAAAAAAAAAAAATTTGAAAACCAAACCTTCACTGCTGTTTTACCCTCTTGTTTTTTCCCATCACCACTTCCTCCCCCCACATACCTGCTTACATTCTCTTTCGCAGCCTCTGGCTGCTTTCATCCATCTTCCCACACAGAGCTGTAATTTATGGTCAAGGTAAATTCACATGAAGACTACACAGATAATTGACTGAACGATGAAACGAACATCTGTTGCTTAGAAATGAATGATACAGCTGTATGATTTTTCATTCTTTTATTTTGAGGCTGATTTAAATTTGTAGTTTTGATAAAAATTGGTTTATTGTCTGATTTGTGACGTAAACTTACAAGTCCAAAAGATGGATGAATCACATTGTACATTTATCTGTTTATGGTTTGTTAAATGGAAAACATGGTATTTCCTAACTGGTGACTTTCTTACAGTGTTAAAACATGCAAATCCAGTTAAATCCCACATTGACATTAAGCATTCACATCCAGATCATTGAACGGGCTCAAAAAGATCCTGTTATTGTGGCATATTTTTATCCCTTTGCTCAGAGATCACTCTATTCAGGTTCGAGCAGAAAAACATTTGAAAAACATGTATTGTAACCAACATACTGTTTGTTTTGGCACCATCCACTGTTGTTTGGTTCGTAGCTCTCATTGATGCAGTGGATGTTTGTGCTCTGCAGATCTCTCATAGACTGTGAGATGACCAGTGGGCGGACTCAACACTGGCATAACAGAAGGCAAATGACTCAGACTCAAACATCAGGGATGTTGAGAAAAAAAAGGTGGCGCATTCATGTGTTGATTGCAGCAACTGGATGCATAGGCCACACTTATGTGTGTGTAGGCTGAAGTGTGTGGTGTTTTTGTCTGAAAAATCTGTTGTAACGGCATCATTGCATGAAAATCCTTAGGAATAGAAATATGACCCTCTATACTTGTAACTGATGTGTGCTAAGTGGTTGGAAACGGCATCTGATATATTTATACATATATTTATATACAGGAATATATGAGTGCATAGCCTTCCTTATGCATTTTGCCTCATCACAGTTGGGAACATCCATGACGAATAAGTGATGACTCACTTCAATTAATTGTCCAGCATGCACAAAAGTATGACCTCCCCCAAGGGAAATGCAGATATCACCATCACACCTGTACTGCCTCTCCGGTGACATGTTTATTATTATGTATATTAAGGGCTATATGAAGGGACATAGTGTGAAAGCTGCACAGCTTTAGAAAAAAAACTAAACAAAAAAACAGTAACACAAAATTACACATATAAAAGCGATGCCACATTCACTGAGCTGCAAACAATTTTGTTTCTGCATCATGCGCAAGTAGCTTTTACCTGGATATTGTTGCCAGTTTTATGTATGGGTATGGGCATAAACACTTATCTCCAAAGAGAGTACATTTTTGTTAGTTGCTTGTAATATTCATAACATTAGATCACTAGAGATGTGAGAAACCCAGTCACTATAGAGGATTTTCTTTTGTTTTCATACTTCTTACATAATATAGTCACTGCATTGTAAGTCTTAAACAGTGTTACATAACTGTTTTCTTTAGCACAGAAACAAGGGATACTGTGTTGCTGTACACTGCCGTTGTATCTGAATTTGTAGTCTGTTTGCTCTGCAGTTCTATATTCTGACCACAAGAGGGAGACATTTCCCTTTGTAGGGATCTTCAGTTTCTTTTCGACCTTTTCTACATCGTTATGTGTTCAGTGTGACCACTGCTGCTGTAAAGAACACAGAAAACATTGTCAATTTGTTTTTTGTTGTTGTTATTTTTAAGGGATCTGAATGAAAAATTTCAAGTTGGGTCCAATATAATTGCATGTATATAATAGCTATATTCAGAATCTTTGAAGCAGAGCAACATAAAGATTTAGAG
>JAPMNP010651028.1:0-11190 GCA_029874935.1 Atherina boyeri | reverse complement strand
GTCAGGTCAACCGCCCGACCCGCGGTTTAACCGCGGAGTCCGCGGCTGTGACCGCCATCCGCGCATCTCTAGTTCATACTTTTGCCCTTGGGATGTGAATAAGAAGATAAATCATACATATAAAAGAGAGAGAAGTTGTAACTTGCAACACTGACTGAGGGATACTACCAGTAAATGACTTGCTCGACATTTTCAAAGCTACATTTTGGTTTTTGAAATAAAAAATGCAGAAAAAGCCTGAGTCCAATCCCATATGGACTGGAGCATAAAAACAATTTTGGGGTTTTTGACACGCCACACTGAGGTCTATTGACCAACTCGGTGTCCCATTCTCTGCTAATAGTTTTCCTGGCATCACTGAAGCATCAATACATCATTAGAGGATAAATACTAATGAGTTTTGGGAAAGTTTGCACTTTGCCTTTAGCTGACAGTTTGCTTTTCTCCCTCCAACAAAACGCCTCATTTCTTTCTCTGATGAGATCACTTGAACACAGAAAATGATAATCCCATCTTGCTTTGGGAGCGGACAGTGTGCCGACTTTCCTCTTGCTCTGAATTGACTGTTTTGGACCTGCCAAAGCACCACCCAGAACGCCGGGTTATTCGCTCCTCACAGTTTCCAGTGGCTTCATTTAATAAGATAATTTCACACCAATTACAAGCTTTCAACGCAGAGAAGTAATGTCATTACACGCTTGCTCAGTGACAAATTCTTGGTCTGGATGAAGCGCAAAACACACAGTGCTGCATTTTCAGGCCATATACAGAGGAAATCACTGCTTTATGTGGTAAGGAATACAATGAATCCTCCTGATCTCTTTTCTTTTTAAATGGGTCGTTGTGATAAGCATGAAATTACAGTTATGTGGTGATGCTGCAACACTGTGCTTCATCTCCAACATGACCTGACAGCAGCAATCATGCTATCTGCTGTCGCTTCTCTTGACATAGAAAACACAAAGCAATTACAGACTCAGTCACGTACCGAGCACAAGACTGTGCACTGCCAGAGTTATTTGACATTGAATCCAGTGGATGCTCGCAAACACGCCAGGACGCAGATTGAATCAACAAGGTTCAGTGATTGTTTTCTATCACATTCCTTCGTTTTGAGTTGGAATATTTCAGGGCTTTGCAAGACTTCTTTGTCTGACAAGGTTCAAAGCTACAGCGCAAACATTTTCTAATGCAAGCACAATGAAGTGAGGCATAGCGCGAGGAGGAGAATCACATTTCTGTTGCGTGAAACTCGAACTGTCTATCCAGTGCAATTGATTTTCCTCATAATGATCTGGCTGACATTGAAAGTTTAAAAAAAATGTTTTTAAATCATTCAGCAGCGGGGCGCAGGTCGTATGAAAGTTTTATTGAAACACGTTGTAAGGGGAACAATGCAAATATCTCACTATGTCGAGCCCCTCTGCCACCCTGACAAGAATTAAGTAGGTATATACGATGGATGGAAGGGTGGATATTACAACAGACCTCTTCGTGTCCGCTCTGTCTACTGAATTTTTCTGAAGTGACTTCAGCTGCTGCACAAAATATGTAAAATGTCACAGAATTCCCGTAACATAAATAATTCATTCTGTTTTCCTTTCAGCTGTACCCGATTCAAGGAATGCTACACGAGTTTCCAACCTAAAATATTCTTAATTTCAGACTTATTTTGATGACACAATGACATTCGTTATGTAGCTTCCTGGAGCTGCCATCGCCCTGAAATACGCTGAGGCCGAGAGATGAAATGAACAAACAAACAAACAAACGAACTGATTCTGTATTTCATTTACAGTCTAGTCTGGTGTCAAGCTGAAATCCGAGGCACTTATATTCCTCCACCTCCACTCCAAGGATGTAAACCGTATTTTGTTTACTCCTGGTTCTCCTGAAGTCAATAATCTCTTTTGTTTTTGTTTTTTTTGTTCAAGATGAGGTGATTGTTTCTACACTATTCCGCAAACTGTTCCCAGCTTCTTATCCATCTCTGATAAACCCCACACAACTGGTGAGTATTTCTGTAGATGACACGACTCAGAGTTGTGTTGGAAGTCTGAGGTGAACAGTGTGAAGAGGAACGGTGAGAGTACAGTCCCTTGTGGTGCTACTGTGCTGCTGACCACCTTCTCAAAATGTGGTCTTTTTGTTATGTTCCTTCATGACAACAACCTGTTTGATCCATTTCAGTCAGGCTTTAGACAAGACTAAAGTCTTGTTCAGACTCAACTGAAACTGCGCTTCTGTCAGTTACTGAGTCATTACCGATTGCCAGATCCACTAGTTTCTCCTCAGTCCTCATACTGCTGGACGTTGTCCGCTGTCTTTGACACGGTCAACCACCATATCCTCCTCTCAGCACTCTCAAAGCTTGGCATTTCAGAATTTGTCCTCTCATGGTTCATGTCCTACCTCACTGGAAGATCCTTCAGAGTATCTTGGCAAGGACAAGTGTCCAGATCACATGAGCTGGCAACGGAGGTGCCACAGGGATCGGTGCTTGGCCCTCTTCTCTTCTCACTGTGCACCATCTCATTAGGTGAGGTCATCAGCCGTCATGGCTTCTCCTATCACTGCTATGCTGACGACACCCAGCTATACCTGTCCTTTCCACCTGACGACGCTACCGTCTCAATGAGATTATCAGCATGTCTCTCTGATATCTGCATGGATATCTGGACTTATCTCCTCAGAAAGGTGTGCAGCTGGATTCCACCCCACTGGTGCCCACGTCCTCTGCCAGGAATCTTGGTGTCATGTTAGACAGCCAGCTGACCTTTAAGGACCATGTTGCCTTGGTCTCCCGGTCCTGCCGATTTGCTCTATACAACATCAGCAAAATCCGACCCCACCTGACAGAACATAGGGCACAGCTCTCGGTTCAGGCTCTGGTCTTGTCACGCATCGACTACTGTAACTCCTTACTGGTTGGCCTCACTGCATGCGCAGTTAAACCTCTGCAGATGATCCAGTCTGGTCTTCAACCAGCCCAAGAGAACTCATCTCACTCCTCTGCTAATCTCTCTGCAAGTGCAAAGCTCTGCTCCTGGCTTACCAAACAATCACAAACGGCTCCTGCCTACCTTCACTCCTTCATCCAGAGCTACAGTGCCTCTCCACAGTTACGCTCAGCCACTAAAGGCACCTGGTGCTTCCACCACAATGTGGTGGCAAATCAGTAGCCAGACTCTTTTCCTCTTCAGTTTCCCATTGGTGGAATAACCTTCCAAACTCTGTCCGATCCGCGGGGTATGTACCTACTTTTAAAAGCAAGCTAAAGACCCAGCTCCTTAAGGAGCATTTCTGCATTTAGTTTTACTCCTCTGCTCTGCTCATCTGGATGAGTTAGAAGATTATTCCAGCTCTTTGTATGCCTCAGCACTGAGAAAGTTGCACTTATGCCAAGATGATATCATGATGGTGAATCTGTCGTTGAATTTAAGGAAAAAAGCGTCCGCTAAATGACAGTAGTAGTAGTAGTACTTATAAATCCAGGTGGTTGTGGAGGTATTCAACTGGAATGTATGGAGCTCCTCACTAAAGCAGGCTGAATTGTATTAAAATCACTTGAAAAATTCAAAGAACGTGCAGCAAGTGGATATCAACACATTGGCCATATTGAGCGTGCACCATGGCTGATTCAGCAAAGAAATGCAAGGGGGACAATATAGGAGGAAGCGAGAAAAAGACAGAGACAGTGACAAAGCAAGAGTCAAAATAGGACTGGATGATGCCAAACAGATGCCAAAATATAGCCTCTGTTATGGGACGCCAAAGTGCAAAAATCTGTCAAAGTTTAGTAGTTGCGCTTTAAAAGCTGCAACTACGTCAAAGTCAAAGACTTAAAATATTAAATTTAAGGATTTTTGAAGCATTAAGCTGTTAATCTGAAAAAAGAAAGAAAAATAAAAACCTGTAAAAAAAGATTTTGCTCCCCTAGACAAACTCTTGACAATTAAGCCCCTTCAAAAAAGGACAAATTAAAGAGGAGGAATGTTCTGATGAAAATTAAAATAAAAAAGGCATGCAGTAGATAAAGATATGTTTGCAAATATTGAACAGAATGTTTTACCCTGTGATAATAACATAGATGAGAAGCTGTTGAGCTAAATGGCGGTTCATTGGAGCTATTTGAGGATGAGTAAGCGCTGACTGCCAGAGGTGCTTACGCTCTTATGAAGTGGACAGCTGGAGATTACGAAGCGTGATTACACAGCCATGGCATTCACGCTAATAAAAATGGGTTAAGATAAATTCTACCACACATTCAGAGGCCTATGAGAGTGTGAGAGTGTAGCATTTAGTACTAAATGAATCATTTCTGATAATGAATAGCAGTTGTAGATGAAACCTCTATTTTTGCATCTTTAGTTTGAATGTTACTTAACTGGTGTGAAAAACAGAATTTTCTTTTATACTTTGGGTCAAACTTTCCCTGTTTTGCTTTTTTCCTTTTAATTCAAGTACTTTTCTCAACTATTTTTCCACATTTGAATACAGCTTTACTGTAACCACCGTTTATTCTCACCTCAGAGAAATAAACCAAAGTCTTCATTAGGAAGAAAAAAAAGCAAACAAAAAAAGAAATGTGTCACCTGCGTTTCTACTGTCTCCTTTTCATTATGACACCTCAGCTGGAGTTAAATAGGAGCCAAATTGGATGCTATAAAATAAAGTATGTAAAGCAAGAAGTGTAATTTCATGCTGTCTGCTTTGTGGAGTGATTCTTATTACACAGAAATAAATGAGCTATGACTAAATGACACCTGTGTTCTCATGAAAATTATGTCAGTTGTGGAGTTTTTGACCACAATTATTGCGTGCGTTCATGTAGCTGCATTGTTGTGATGTTCTGCACGAAATAAGAATGAGGACGTGTACATCATCTTCATTAACTCAGACATTAGACAACAAACCTTTTTGCAGATTGCAGCTGCAAATACAAAAGGACGTCCGAGTCTAATTGCATGCCATATTTGTTGCAGAAGGATGAGAATAATGTAAAATATGTATAATTATGAATAAAAATGAAATGTGTTCCAACAGCAATCAAAAGTTTCATATGAAGTGTTTGATAATTCTTACTTCAGTTGAATAAAACTTTTTTTCTTACTTGACTTAAATTTGTATACGTTTTCCCTTAAATCTTGCATCACGTCAATACTAGCTCAAGAGTGACACCAGAAATATTTTTTTCATTACATTATTGCTCTGATCATTTCCTCAGAAGGTTTTTTTGACACCTTTCTTGTTGTTTCTTTGTTCTGTATCTCCACTTGACTTTGCACATTTAGAAACTAGTAAAATCAGAATCAGTGTTGGTTTGCAAACCCTCTCAACAGCAAAGTATGGAAGGTTCAGAAGGGCGTAAACATCAAATTTTGATTGTTTTTTTGAAGCTTGAAGTCGGATGATACCATCCAAGTTTGCATAACTGTGTTTAAATATGACCATGTCTGCTGACCATGTACAGTATATGGGGTTTTGGTTTTGTTTAGTAAAGCTTCTACTTAAAACATCCTGTTGCCTGTCATGTCATGTCACTTGACTTTTCATAAATAAAGATATTCTTTCACTAATAAAAATTATCATATGTATCACACTGTAGGGACTGGAAATCCATAATGCAAAAATAAAAGATAAAGATGTTGAAATAAACACCTGTTTCAAACTATCAAAAATAAAAATAAGGGGCTGAAAATGTTAAGCGGTAAAGTAAAATTAAAAAAAATTAAAAATTGATCAAATACAAATGTTTTGCAAGTGTTTCAAAGGGAGCAATCAATTTACATCATATAGACGTGTCTTTATGTGTTGGCCCTGCTCTGGACTGGCAACCTTTCCAAGGTGTACCACACCGACTCCATGACTAATGCTCACTACACTAAAAAAAAAAAAGACCAATGCCCCAAAATTGTTTTAATCTATATTTACAGCATAAAAAAGATAGTATGCAGACATAAAAATGTGAAATATGTCCACATATTGATTTTCTTTTTCTTTTTTATTTAGCACTGCATGGCAGCACCTGTGTCCAGCCGGACTCACAGCAGTCTGATCAGCACTTATCCATGCTGTACCTTCCTATTCGATTTCTTGCTTGTGTTCTCTCAGATGTGTGTCGCTTTGGAAAAAAGCATCTGCTAAATGACAGTAGTAGTAGTAGTAGTAGTAGTAGGAATAATGAAAATGTGTACAAATACTTTTAAAACCCAATGCACTAGTAAAATATGTATATGAAACGTGTAGTTCTGTCACATCTAAGATCACACTCTAAGGTGTGATGCTTGCTTTTGCATTCCTTTGGTTGCTCTTACCTATCATACCCTATTTGGGTGCATTTGGGGTTTCAAGGATTGAAGGATTAAAGGATTGAAGGACTGATAATGGGATGCTCAATATACCTTGTAGCAATCGACAGTCTTTACATAAGAAATTGGTTTTCGAAAGACTATAGAAACTGCTTTAAAATCTCTTATTGGTTCACAGGGATCCTATGACATGCTTAGACCTGTGCAATATTTCTATTGGCACGCAACAGAAAGTTCAGTTTTTTTTTTTTCGTTTTTTTCTTATTGAAAAATAAATATTGCAAATCATTTGTGAGCATTTGTCTCGATTCTAATTAGCGTTGTGAGCATTTGTCTGCGCACCACACTGCATCTTGCTTGCAATTAATTAAAAAATATCTACAGGGAAAAACAAATATTCCTATACATTTTTATAATTTTGAGTTAATGAGTTAGTAAGTTGATGTGGCAGACTGTCTCTAAAAATATGCGTTTTTAATTGAACTTGGTGGAGTCTGGGCGGGAGGTAAACATTTTTTAAAAATCATTTCATTAGAGAAAAGGAGCATCATTACAAAAACACTTACTGTAAGCTTTAAGTTTATTCTTGTGGGAAAACAATCTAAGCTGTGGTTTCACTATATAGAGCCTGATAAGCAATAAACATATTTCTTATTTAATTTAAACTGTCCAAAGACTTCATTAGAAGTCAGGCTGCAGCCCATCTGAACCATCTGCTCCAAATTGTTAGTTTATAACGAGTCACAAAGTCGTGGGGTTACAAAACTAATGTCAAAAGCTAAAATGAGCCTGATCTTCATTCTGCAGCCGAGAAAACTACAGACCAATGTTGTTGAAATACAGCTTTGCATTAAAAGATGAAGCTACAGGTATAAAGTAAGCTGTGCATCCTCATCCAGACAGAAACACATAAACCTGAGCGTGAACATGTACTATTAGTATGACAGAGCAGCTGGCTGGGAGGCAAGCACCGGGGTCACACAGGCCCCGGTGGCAGCGCTGTAAAGTGACAGTGTGATTTAAGTCCTATGTCGTCTTAAGGTCTGTTATCTACCACCACTAACAGGGCCATGCCGATACGCTCCGACAACCAGAGACTGCAGCTCGGGAGGCAGAGCTGATAACAGAGAGGCTCGGCTCGTGCAATTTCCAGCCGCAGTGCGCAATTACATGAATCACACGTTTAAGTGGTTGTCAAATGCATTTACATCCAGAACTTTGCATGAAAATGGCTCCTGAAAGACAATGAATCAACTGAATATCTCTTTTATTGCTTTTAGATGATTCTTTTCGTCAGCTTGTGGTTGACGAGATGAGGACGACCACATGTCCGGATCTGAACCCAGACATCACCATGATGTCACAGCTGACATCAATGCACACTTTATTCTCCTTCTGAAAATAAGCACAAATATTTTCTCCGCAAGCGAATAATTTGCACTGTCAAAACTCCACGTGACATAATTCTCACTGTATTGTGTGAATAACTGGATGAGATTTGAAATACATTTTTGCAGACTTCTTTCTATTTTCACACACTCCAAAAGAAAATTACACTTTATTCTTGATTTAATATCCCGTTTGTTCATTTCTAAGTTGTTACTGACACAGTTATGTTGTCACTATCATCCATTTTAATTTATTTAAATACACGCCATATAAACTGTCAAAACTCAACAAGACATGACTGTTATAAATGTAGCAAAACCAGAAAAAAAATCAGAATAGATGCTGAAACTGCAGTGCTGCCGTGTCATTTGTTATAATCTGGATGCCTGTTGTTGAGGAAGAAAACTGCAGTGAGTCCAGGCCGCCTGAAGCGCCAATATAAATGATTAAGGCACCGTGTTGATGTCACAATTTGCTGGTGCAACGATGAATGCAGTGAGCATAATGGCAGTTTAATGGAAGCCTTTTTCAAGTGGAAGTCTACTGATAAAAAAATCCACAACCTGTGATGAAATAATCCGTCAGTCGTCCCATGGAAATCAAAAGGAAATCGATTAACAAAATGACAGATTTTTGGTCCCTTACAGTGTTTAAAAAGTAGTATCATAACAAAAAAATGTATTTAGTAAAAGAAATGTAAGTAGTAAAATGCAAGATCTCATTTTAACCTGGATATTTTGCAGCCTGTAATTTATAAATCCAAAAAGCCTCAGTTAAGTTGAGTTTTTTAACAAAGCACCTTTTCCAATAGAAAAATAAACTTGATAGCTACACAATACATGCGATACAGATGAATGCTTCGAATCATGCAGCCATCTATTTGAGATTTCAATGGAAAAATGGACAACTGATGGCAAATTCTTTTGCTGGAAGAGGATTTCAATCGGTGGAACTCAAAGGACTTTCTGAGGAAGACTTCTATGGCGAGATTGTCAGTGTCACAGGTCAATATGACAACGCCATGAAAGTGTTTCGAAAGATGGTCTCTGGTCTGAAAGTGCTCTTTCCCTTTTTCTGAGCTGAATTAAATCAGCTGGGCTGCGGTGGCCTTTGCTGTAGTCACCTTTTGAGCACGATAACCCCTCTTCTAATTCTCTTATGCTTTAATTTCCTCAGCTCTGTCCAGAAACGGCCAAGTTTCCTGACAGACCATTTGAATCTTAGGCAGAGTCGGTTACACGGTTGGCTGGAGAATCAGTCAGCACTGACGCTGCGTTCCCCTTGATCAAGCAAGCAAGTGGAAGCCGAGACGTTGCCTCTCCTCGGCTGCTGGCGGCAATCTGGATAATTAGAGTTGTGTTCGATCACTGTTCCATCTTCTCCAAGCCGATGATTATCCCTGCGCCATGCAGCAAGCGCCCACAGTGAAGCAGTGAGCACACACACGCTCAAATTACAGGGCAAATGCAGACGAACTTCTGCAGTGAAAGTGTTTTTTGAGTGTGTTCGGTTGCTGTTGTCTCAGCAAAGAGCTTAATGTTTGAGGCTGGCGCGGTTAAGCCGCTAACAAAGAGCTCCAGGGTCATATCACACTGTATTAGCTGAACATAATGACAACAGTTATGCCCTTCTCCCTCCGATTACACTAAAATATGCTGTGTTCAAGCTAATTTAAAAGCTGTTTCCATGGATATCCACTCTGCCTCAGTCCTAAAATATTCTGCAGTCAAGTTTGAGTAAACCAGAGGAAACTAACTTCTCAGCGCTCATCGCATATTCATTTGATGTGATTCATCGTTAAACCTCGAGTACGGTCTGTGTTACCAATCAGCAATGATTGAAGCGCTGCATCTCACCCAGAAGCATCATGTCCCTTAATGAGATTCCTCTCCCAAAGCATCCCTCCCTAATCCCCCCGCCTCGATCTGCGCTTTGTGGGCCTTTCCAAACAGCTGAACCGAGCCGAACATGGTCGCTCTACATGGAATTCACTGTTAACCTCGCTATCCTGAATAAGAGCCAAACAATGGAGCTGAAATGGAATGGATTCTACGCCTATTACAGAACATGTTAATCCTCTTAAGAAGTTAAGAGAGGTCTTGATGACATGCAGAAGAGGCAGGAGTCCAGAGCTCTGCAGAAATGAGCAGAAACTAGCCTGAAAAATGAGGATCGCCCTAAACAATATCCCGCCTGCAGCCTCCTTCTCATAGTCATTAACCTGCAATTCTCACTGGAGAACTGATTGAAAATGGAGACTTTGAGTTAAGCGAGCAATTTTACGGCATATGTAGATATTGAATGTCACGAACAAGCAATGCCACAAAAACAAAACTTTCATCGATCTACAGCTTGAATCGTTTGACTGGTTTGGAAATGAGCAATGCGCAGAGACACCGTCAAAGAAGATGTAAAAGTGGTTGGATTTAGGATATTTGGAAAGACTGCCAGAATCATGTTTCCTCATTAACTAGATTTTCCCAAGACCAGCATTTGGCTGCTGTCTATCTCTCTAAGGCCTCTAGTGCCATGTTAAATCTCTTTAGGGGCCGAGTTAAGTCACTCACTTTGATAGAGGCACATGAAAGGAAGGATTTGAGAGAAGAAAGGCACGGAGCATTGAGCACATCATCTGCATCGATAAGATCGATACTGAACCAACAGAAGAGTGCATGGCAGAGTACTGAGTGGTAAATCTGCCACTCAGGAGGCCTGCTGTGGAATTCAGTGATGCCGTGCCAAAAACAGAGACAAATGCAAAAAAGATAAAGACTGTAGCTTGGCTGACCTGTCTTTTCCTGTCTCCTTCTTGAAAACCATGTCACAGTAGTTCATCCTGTCCTCTGTGGTGACGTAGATACGAGCCTGAGGGTAGTTCTCCGAAGCCTGTCGCAACATATTGTAGACGATGCCCTTCCCGTCCTTCCTCATGTTTCGTAGCGGCCCCCACACAACGTAGACGGTGTCGTTGGCCTGACCGAAGAAGTACTGGGGCTTCTGCAGCAGCAGAGGGACGCTGGTGTGGGACACCACCCGGAGAGTGGTTCGTCGGCCGACGTCTTGCTCGAATCCCCTCGCTGGAGCGTTGTTCATCCGCCAGATGCAGGGAGAGCGGTCGATCTGCGGGCCGGCAGCCTGACCCAACATCTGCCCAGAGCTCGACACGATGCTGCACAGCTCACAGTGCAGCTTCAGGGGCTGCAGGAGAGAAAGCAGCTCCATTATGATGAGAAATGTTTGAACTCTTATTGTCTGCTCTTTAAAGGGACATTGTGTAACATTTTCTGTTGTAACTGGCCAAAATCGATGTCTGTATTTATAAATGTGTTTATCATTGGTGTATTATGACCTCCACTAATAATCTGAAACATTCTCCTAAGTGAAGAATTTTAGATTTGTTTACACGTAGGGCGGGGGTCAGCCGGTAGGGAAGCACCATGACAGTCGGCCATCTTGAAACTACTAGTGGCTGAGCAGAACAAATACACAG
>JAPMNP010651012.1:0-11415 GCA_029874935.1 Atherina boyeri | reverse complement strand
GTATAGGGGTCAGAGCTTTGTTTTTACAGCAGTGGAAAATGGTGTTATACCACAATTGTGGAGGACGCCCAAGAGCAAATAGACATTTACAGACTTTTGTACTGTTTTAATAGAGCAGTTCATCATCTCATGTAAGGACAGCAACAAAGGACATACTATTCCTTTGACTTTAAGCTTTGTTTTTGTCCTGCAATGTGTCTACATCATCAGCACTACAGTATTACTAATCTGTGCAATCATTCAGGCTTAAACAGACACCTAAGATAAGTGTGATCAGTAACAGTTTCCCGACTGGTCCAGATTTACATCATTCCTTAATCACAAGAGAAAAATTCTTTCAGATCATTTTGATGCTACAATGAAGAAGACCCCAGACCTCCTTTTTGACAGAGTATCACTTCCTTTTATAAATGTTGCATTTGTGAGGAACAGGTTTTGTGAAGGTATAGTTGCCTTGTCCTTTGACCATCTAAGCCTAGTCACTTTATCCCCTAGTTTTTGATGGGGATTGTTGAATATTAAGAAATTTCCTACAGGTGTGTCGGAGACATTGTACAGTAAACAGTACATGCAAATGAGAAAGACAGATGGATGGACAAGCAGAGGACATTAAGTCATAGAAATAAAAAACAAACATGAAAATATGTTAAAGTTTGGCAATGACAAAAAAGATTTGGGGTTAAAGGGGCAGGGATCAGAGAGGTTGGGGGAGGGCAACAATAAGGGGCTTTAGGTCATGGCCATGTGGGAGGATGAGAAACAGAGATTAAGGAAACTGTTGAGAAGTGATGGGTATGTTCATATATTATGAAGGAAGCCAAAGGGGGAGAGGGCTCAGATGACAGTTCAAAAAGTTAATATATGAGGTGATGGTGATGATTAAAGACTGTGCTGATTTACAGAGTAAACATATAATTAAGGAAGCAGCCTTACTTTTTTTTTTTTAAATATAAAAGCAAAATGGCAAATTGTACAAAATACTCTCAAACTAACAATGACAACAATTTCCAGTCTGTTCTGTAAAACAGGATAAAGTTTGGATTTCAGAAAACTGAACAAATATTACTTTCTTTAAAAGCAATACAGGAATAAAATGCATAAAATAGTCAAAAAAAAAAATATATATATATATATATAAATCTGACACTTACCACAGAACCAGTGGCATTGGCGAGTAAATCTGTAGTAACTCTCCACCTCCTCAAGAGATATCCGAACATGACCCCAACTCTCCTCTCCTGGACCAAAACAATTACCCAGTTCCTCCATCTTTTCCTCTTTGATCTCAGTTTGATTATCCACCTTTACTTCCCTCTTGTCTTCAGTCTTTCCATGCTCCACTGATACTGAATCAGCAACTGCGTCATCTTCCTCAGTATGGCTCCCTTCATCTTCTTCTGAAGTCTCCTCACTTACAAGCAGAAAATCTGAGTGTCCAGTAACCACAAACCAGTCCAACTCCTCTCTGTCTGAGTGTCCATCTGAACATGAAATCATCTGCTCTGCTAGAGAGGGCTCTGAGCTCCTCTTAATGCTGAACCCAAAATTCAGCTTAACCTCAACATCTTCCTCCATGTAGGACCCTGAGTCTGCCATCTCCTCTCTTCCCATGTTTTTGTTCCAGTCTCGTTCTGTCCTTTCATGCAATATTTGTTCCATGAAGCTGTGCAAAAAGGTATTGCATTAACAACTTCCCTCTCATGCAGACTCCACCTCCCTCCAAACTTCACATCCAGCCTCTAACCTGCTGCCAGGCTGCAGGTGTTCCACCGCCTGCAGATATCAGTCAGTAACTGAGAGCACTTCCTATTCCAACCTCAGGTTACCTTCCCTGTATACAAAAGCTACAAGCTACAGTGTAGTGGTGGACCCCACCCTCCCTCCTCACCCAACTATATTTACCTGTCCCCTTAAAAGGACTATGCCTCATACCTGCTCATATGTGACTGGATCTGACCTCTAATTAACACCCAGTCATGACTCTTTATGGCTGGTGAGGAACAGGAAAAAGAATTGCCAGGCAAGATATGTTTTGCAAAACATACCAGTATGTTACAGATACGGCAGCGAACAGAGCTAATTTACCTAAGCCAACAAAACTTGGGATCCCCTTCTGCCTTATCTCAGGAGATGTGCACCAAAAGTACAAAGCCTCCATTCTGACAAGCCCATTCAAATACTGCCTGCATCCCCATTTAACCAGTGACCATCAATTGAAAGCCTCTATTCTTGTTTACTTCTCTGAAAAGACCCTATTCTTACAAACTTAGTGAAAGACTCAATTCTAATGAGACCTCTCAAAGAGAGACACTGTTCCTTGACAGAATACATCAATTTAGATTCAATTTCATTGAGTTCTGGAAAAGATCCATTTCAGTCATTTAACAGACATCATTCTGTGTCTCCGAATCCTCCTATTAACTATTTAGAGAACTACAGTGTAGCAAAAAGGTTTGGACAAAATATATTTGGGCATAGTTTGCAAGCATGGGTAAAAAAGCATACATCTGCATGACTATACTTGTGAGTATTTCAGTCATTAACATTTTTGTTTGCTGTTGCCTGTTTTACCAAAGGCACGCATGAGTTTATCAGCATAATGAACATTGAGAGATAAAAGCTCAAGCCATTGACTGAAGAGTTAAACAACTTAAAGCAAATGAGAGTCACAAACAGAAAAGAAAAGAATCTAACGAACAAACACCAAACCAATTCAGAGACACCAATTTCCCGAGGATCATCAGTGAGGAGATGCATTTTCCCCATTTAATATCTGTTTTTTTTTTGGCATCTTCATTTTCTTAAAAGCATTATAATTTAGATATAAAGTGAGTTTTGAAAAATGTCCATATCAGGAATATAACCTAAAGAGGTAGGAGACACTTAAGACACCTAGATATTATTACTTTCCTTTTTTCTTTTCATCTAAGTGTTCTGGTTATAGCTACAGCCCACAGCAGTAGTACAATAGGAAAGATTTTAAAAATGCCAAAAGAGGTGTATTTGACTGAAGTGTTAAACCTAGATTCATCATTTTTTGTTAATTCAAACATGTATTTGTATTGTATGTTGCATTTGATAAATGGAAATAAGAAGATGAGCACCTAGCTCATCAGGGTTTGACTGTGTGTGAAAGAATACAAAAGTGCTGCTTGCACAGAACACATTGTATAAATGAGTTTAGGTGAATAAATAGCACATTTTACATCATTTTGAGGATCTTAGCCCAGGTTAAAACCTGCTTTACAAATATAGACCATTAAATGGTAAACAAAAGAACAAGAAGTTCAATTACTGAGCATCAAATGCCAACATTCCCACAAAAAATTTGAAACAATTCATTAGAAGTCTGTGATTCTTCTCTTGTAAGTTTTTTTTTGTAAAGTATCAGAGTTAAATGGCCTCAAGTCTACAAAACAACTTAAGATTTAGTCATCCATCTCTTGAATTCTCCTCATGGCTTATGACTTTGCCAGAGTTTGATGGAAAAGAAAACTTTCCTCTGATACCATGCGGTTTCAGTGACTAATAAAGGGTTGAGAAGCCCATACTGTAATCAGAGTCTTTGCATGACAATATCATATATATGCTGACACAGATAAAATCCATAAATGTAAGGTATAGCTGGGGCTTTTAACTGACATACTCATTGACGAATAAAACAAACAAACATCTGCGTACAATCTTGGTGAAAGATGAGAAACAAAGATGTGGGTGTTTAAGAAATATGCAAAACATTAACATATAGCAAACAGGAGGAAGGCGACCAAATAGCTAAAAATCTAAAAACAGATAACCATTCTCGCACATAACAAGAAAAACAAAAGATTAAAAAGACCATGCATAACTCCTTTCACTCACGTGGCTTAAGTGGTACCATTTGTATGCCTTTATCCAATTCAGGAGCACTCTTCTTGGATTTCCTTACCATTCTTTCCCACTACGTGTCAGCAGTCCTTTAAAAAATAATGGCTAAAAGCAACGCTTCAAAAATGAAACTATTTCAATAATACAGCCTCAAACTAAAAAAAAAAAGCATCCTAAATAAGCAGCTCCAACCCGTTTTGCACTAGCCCGTCTATCTGCTAGAAAGGTACTGCATCCTGCAGTTGCTGCATATGCTGAGGAATCCGTTGCTGCAGCGGAAAAATGTCAGTGCAGCTGCAGAGATCTGTAAGTTGGGAACCCAAGTGGATGTTAAAGCTGCACAGTCACACACTCTTTCACACACAAAATGTTATACACGCAAAGACACTTACAGCCCAATGGGGAACAAGGGCAGCCCACAGGAAGCCCTGTGTGAGGCTCTGGGCATGACGCCCTGCAGAAGTCTGACCGGAGCTTAAATCAGGAATATATTATGTATAAATACAAACATATATGTCTGCACATGAACACTGGTGTGTAGTATCATGTGAAACTTTCCAGTGCAGGAAAGCTGCTAATAAAGCATGAAAAGCAAATGCAAATGCACACATACACAAAGCACATTTCTTTCCTCCTCTGTCAGCCTTACCATCCCAGTCCCTCCAGGAGTTCTTGCGGCTGGCAGGGTTGAAAGGGAAGGGAGAGCCCAGTCCAGAGATGTCAAAGTTCTGGATCAGATGACTGAGGCGGTTCATGAGACGGTGGGACGCCTCTCCACCCTCCCGCAGAAACTCATGCAGAGACATGAGAGCTGGCTGCTGGTCTCACTATCTCAAAAAAAGTCTGTCATCCAGGGAGACCCCTCGCTGCACTGCTGAACGCTTTAACAGACTCCAAAACACAGCTCCCAAATGCAGACATGTGAAGGATCCTTCTGTGTCATAATTTGCCAGTCACTCAAGACCAAAATCACTTGCTCTTACTGTACATGCATCCTGTGATGAAATCTCTGCACTGAATACATACAAGACAAGTCCAGTGTCCTCTGCAGTGCCACATTGGGGACTAAAGAAAATAGCACAGTGCAAAACTGGCAGGAAGCACAAAAAGCTGAGTCACTGTCTCTACAACCTCCACAGCAACACTGTAGAGGTGAGAATGGGCTCAGCTTTGCTCACACACCCTCACTCCGATGACTACACACATATCTTGTCGCAAGTGTAACTACTGACAGATAAGAGAAGCAAAGGTTTCCCTCTATCTAGACGGGAGGAGGGTGGAGTGTAACAGAAGCAGAGGGCAGCCGGTGGAACACAAATCCCCTTCTGCTACTCAGGCTAATTATATTCCTCCACTCCTTAACTAATCTGCCTTTTCCCTCCCTCTCTGAATCTCTTGATTTTGCAATTCATTGAAGTTCTGGGGAAAATGCAAAAAGCAGGAAAACAATTGAAACCTATTAGCTGGATAAAAATGTGAAAAAACCCCCCACAAAACTAAGTCTTGATCCACAGTGTACACATCTTGCAGTGCCAATATGTCTTCAGTTACTAAGGTTGAGGAGTAAATAAAACCAGTTCTCCTTGATGGAAGAGAGGGGTTCATTCTCTAGCATTAGGTTTGAGAGTTTTGTGTGAGTGGCAGCGTTGTTAAAGCTGGCAAGCAAAAGGAAGCTTGCAGTTTAAAGGCTTAGCATAGTGTTGGAAGAGGAGCGGCACTAACATACTGATGAGGCAACTGCAGGGATGAGACACACAACATCAGCTCCTTATTCAGTGACACTGCCCCTTCCTGTACCCCACAATGCATGTGTGGAAGAGGAAAAAAGAAAACATGTACATAAAACTCATTCAATTTGCCCCTGTTTTTTCAACAACATAGTGTTAGAAGGCTCTGAAATCTACCAAGACCACTAAAAGAGGAATAAATAAAAAGGTACAGGTGTGTTAGGGGCTCTGTAACTGATCACATAGGCATATTAGCACTTTGAACCACAGGTTCGTAGGTTAACATGGTTACAATAATAATTTAGGACTCAGAGAGGAAAGAAAGTTTTAAATTAAACACAGATTCATTCTATCAAGTTTAATGTTTGCTTTTAGAGCAAATTGGTATAATCACTGGGTCATTTTGATGCTCCTTTTGAACCATCTCATATTTTAACAATATCATTGATTCCTTGGATCAAGCGAAGTTCAAAGAATTGACAAAATTAAATCATTCCTCATTTGATGCCATTTTGAATATTTTGAAAAAATAAAACTTTCCAAACAAGCAAGTAAAATGAGATCTTAGAGATATTTTGATTTTTGAAAAAACACGTTTTGCACATTGACTCCGGGATGGATACTATTTTAATTAAATTAAGTGACTATGATGGGTTTAAACTGTATTTTGCCTTATAACTGTTAACGTGCTTGCATTAAAGACGCTGATGGTCCGGTGTATTCTGTCAGAGGCCCGGTGGCTTATAAATGTCAGTCTGGCATGTAAAGTTTTTATTTGGAGCAACATCAGACAAATAATTTTTTCAGTTGCCATCAAACTTAGCAGATAAGATCTTCAGGCTAAGCCTCACAACAATTGACTCGGAATTGAAAGGAAGTTTTTTCAAAAGTACTGTGTACATCCTAAAGGTAAATGCAGCAAGCAAAAATGAACAACATGGTCTGATAAACTAGTGGAAATCCTCATTGCCGCATGCATCTACATTGTACACAAGTCTTAAATAAAGGCCAAATACTCTGGTCATAAGCCAAAGTACAGGAAAAGTTTGCAAACCAAAGTTATTGGGATCAGTACATAAACAGATCAGTACACAAATAGATTAACAAAATTCAATTCAATCCAGCACAAAGCTTCAATTATTTATTAGCAAATTCAAATAAAATTGTCACTTGTAAATGCAAAGAAACTAAGAAAGTTATGTTCCTGTAGCATTTCTATTTGTGTCTTTCTGGCCATGGCTGGCTAAAAGTGGCCTGCTGGATCCATCTGGCTGTACACCTGCTCTGCCTTTAGGGATGAACAGCACAGCTTGTTTGACCTCTAACAAAAAAGGAACCAAGCACTGACATTATGTTACCAAAAAAACTCTGACATTCAAATCTGATCTATAAATATCCCCATTAAGCTTTCTGCAGAAACAATACAAGAAAGGAGAAACTGATCAATACCAAATTACTAAGATTAAGCAGCACCCATTTACACCTGAGACAGCTGGGCTACTTTAAGTTAAGCTCAAACACTTCCAGAAATCTCTGCTCCCTCCTGCCTCACCTAAACTGCGGGCATAAACAAGACTCACACGCAAGCAGAGTGGTGTAAACACATACTACCAATATCAGCAGGGAAAAAAAAGAAATTGCACAACGTGCCCGATTTACAACATGATGAATAAAAAAAACATCCCCCCCGAGTAAGACTGGTTGCAGATAAAAACATTCCTTCTGGAAAAGCTGAGACCTGTGACTCACTGAACTGTATGCGTTCCTTTAAATCAACTAGAAGTAGGTCAAATGCCCACTTGGAGAGAAGAAGATAAAGGAAAAGCCTGCTAAGACAGATCCTGCAAGTAACAATGGCATATTCATAGCTCATCTATGCCCATTGCAGGTTTTCTCGTTTTTTTTATCATTTATTTTCAGCTTACAAAATTACATGGTCATCAGACGTTACAAAACATGGCAATTTGAAAAGTCCAGACTGATAATTTGCAACAACTATTGGATGAATTGTCATTATATTCTTAGCAGGATAAAGCACAGTGACATTTGTAATCCCTTGATTACAATCATGTTAAAGAATTCAATAATCATTCATCTCATTTTTTTTTTACTATGGAGGCAACAATGAAGTCAAAAGATGGATTTGATCACTGCATCTGACGATAGTTTCCAAAAGAAGTGTAAAAATACAATTGCCCATAGGTTGGGAAGCAATATGATTTCCTATTTGTCTCATGTATCAATCCAGCCAGCTAAAAAGACATAAGTTGTATAAAATATTAGTACTTCTTTTGAGAGCAGTTGTCCAGGTTAGAGAAAGCAAAATCATTTTTATCCTGAGATGACTGATTCTCTTTTCGTCACTCTCTCTTCCTCTCTGCTGTCTTCTCCAATCAGTGTTATTGAACTCTCCTCTAAGCCGATTACTGCTCTCATCCTCCTGCTACAGCACATTCCTGTCACCCTTCCTTATAAACAGCCACCAGTTACTGAATTCCTGTAAATGTAAAAACTATGCTGCTCACCTAATGCTAATCAATGCAGAAATATATGGGACACTTCTCATTTCAGTACAGATTAATAATGCAATTCCAAATTCAATGTATGAGTCTAAATTTCTGTTTTTTATTTTATTTTGCTAGCTTGGCACAGCTATATTCCCTTCCTTCCTCAAGTCCACCCACTCTCTACAGCCATACTTTCACCCATTCTGGTGGTGAGAGGAAAGGGAAGCAACAAGAGGTAGTGTATGCTGTAGGCTATCTATCATAACAGCAAGAAATCACACACACAAATGCAGTTGTTTGGTGCAGTACTCTATACTCATGCTTTTTCATATTTAAACGAAGACCCCTTTTATCACTAGTTGTGCATGCTCAGCATGCAGTTGAGATTTCAGACTTCAGCAGTTGTGGCTAGTTATAATCTTTTTCCATTCCTAGACACTTAACACACCTACAAACGCAGGAAAAAACTACTAATACTCAAATATATTTACTCAAATATATTTCTCTAAATTTGAACCTAAAGACATATGCAACAAACCACTGTCTTTTAAACTGTGTGTGCATTGTTTTTGCGACAGTGGCTGCACTCTGGCAGTGAGTGGATTAAAAGAGATGTCCATAAATGGATCAAAACAAAAGAGAGGCAACATCAGAAATCCTATTAAGGGTATTAGTCTGGCAAAAGAGAATCGTCTGTTTTCTAATCAGCAGTAATAAATCAAAAGATGCAGCAACATCAGGTATATGGAATGGAAAAAGATTATAACTAACCACAATTGCTGAAGTCTGAAATCTCAACTGTATGATGAATATGCATAACTAGGGATAAAAGGGGGCTTCGTCTAAATATGAAACGGGCATGAGTATAGAGTGCTGCGCCAAACAACTGCATGGACTTGAAATAAAAATCTACAAAAGCTGAATATTTGAAGTGACAAGTTCATGTTACACAATTATCCCAGGATTAAAGAGGTCAGTGAATCATATGTCCAACAACATCTCCCATTACTGCCTTCAGCTCTTTTCTTAAATATACTTCAAATACTGGAATTGGTTTGGGTGGAGTCCTGAAAGAAATGGGGGTAGTAAGGTAGAGTATCACAACTCAAATATTCTATGTGCAGCTTGTATTTCTGAGTAATTTAGTGATTGCTGTTTATTTTACATGTCATATTTTGGACTATTTAACAGAAAGCTTGTTAGAATTATAGTAGAAAAAGCTTTAAATGTAATAACTTCAGTCTGATCATGTGAAAAACACATTCGATTCTTGTCACACATCAGCATGTAACACATTCTCAGAGAATCAAGTGATATAAATCAAATCATTTTGATTAAGTAAAATTTTAGTAAAATGTATATGTATATTAGGATAAAAACAATGTTGGACAAACGCCTGCCGAGCTTGGGGCAGGGACATCGTTGACAACAACACATTCAACCTATCATGACTTCATGTTGCTTTTTAACTACAGATTTGGTGATCATGCATTTTCTTCATAAACCACTTTGTTGTGGCTCTCATTTGGTTTACATATCCACCAGCATTTGAGGGCATTTCACCGATATTCACGTTAAAGCAAACATGTACAAACACTCAGTACTGAAAACCAACCCTATTGCCTATTTATCATCTTTATTGCTGTTGTCACCCACCTATGCTTTGGGTGACAGTCCTCAGTCTCTCCAACAGCTCCCCAAGGGCCATTTCTTCTGTCTTCATCCACAGGATCATCCTCCAGAGGGACAGCGGAAGACCAGCTGCCCAACCAAAATACACTTTCCTTGGAAGAAGAGACAGCTTGACTGCTTTTTGCCAAACAGTGCTTCAGAGAGCAAACGATGGTGAAGACGATGGGAGAGTGAGACTCTCGATGACAAGCCCAGCCGAGCAATGGGAAAGAAGGCGATGCAGCAGGGTAAAGCCCCCCAGGATGTGACTGCCTGGCTGCTGTCTAATTCAGCTTGCAAATTCTGGGAGGGAGGAGAGAGTTTTAAGACACAGGGGGTGCACGCAGCTTCACAGTTAAAATTAATGCTGCCACGGATGGAGAGGATGGTGCAGAGTCGGGTGATGGAATGATGCTGAAGCGGCTGTGACAGCCCCAGCAGCAACGCTGATTCGTCGACAGAGGGATGCAGAGCAAAGGATGGTGGCGAAGGAGATGAGGAGGAGCTGGAGCAGAAGACAGCCTCATTCACACATGCATGCTTCAGCCTCAGCACACATGATGGTGCAAACCTGTGCAGACCTGACAGATAGGGGGAGGGGAAGTGAAGGTCAGTGTAGTTTCACACAAACAGCTGGACCAACAGTGACATCCAGTGGGGAGGAAAAGGCATAACAGCTGCGTCATGATCCATGTATACTTACCTCATGCTACTGCTGGTCATGCACCAGTAATTATGCTGCATTGCCACCATGTGATGACAAATGGTTATGACAAAAATAAGCTGGGTACTCTACAATAAGGTGAAATTGCTTCTACAAAATGTGGTGGCCTAAAAGTTACAGCCCTTTTGATAAACCTTTTTAACGTTCACATAAAAATGTTGAACTGAACCTAATCGACATTATTAGAATAAATCAGCAAATCACCAATTAGTTACACATTATCATATTCTCACAGAAATATAGTTTCTGAGGAACAATGCTTGGCGAAAACCAGCAAATCCTTGATTATAACAATGACAGATTTAAAATGACAACTAAATAGAGATTTATTGCAAATAGTTGCAAAATTGTATGCAAAAATATAACATCAACTCCAATTGGGAAATTGTTCTTCTTTTGGGCTGCCATATTATGGTGCCTGGGGAGCAGTTGGGTATTAAGGGCCTTGCTCAGGGCCCACAGTAGGGGAGACCGGAGACAGTTGCAACACTTTTTGCATTTGGCTCCATTACTCAAAAATGTTTTGGATTAAACAAGCCATATTTCTATACAATATACTTTTATCCCTCTTTTAATAGTTAAAACTATTTTAAGATGACTACAGATCATAGTCTTCACAATTTCCATTTAAATGTAAGTTGTCAAGTGTTGCTAACTGTCCCTGGGCGTTGCAACACTGTCCGGGGATGGTTGCAACATGTTACAAATACAATATTTATTAGTCTTGATAAAAAATATGATAATCAAAAATGTAATTTATCATAATACTAAATTGTCATTTATCGGCCTTGATCAGATGACAATCATAGATATGTCTTACCAAAGATTCTAATACTTTCAAAACATTTACAGGGCTGCCAAGTCTCACGCATTGAGCGTGAGACTCACGCAATTTAACCCATTCTCACACCACACGCCA
>JAPMNP010651011.1:0-12661 GCA_029874935.1 Atherina boyeri | reverse complement strand
CACAGCTGCAGGTGAGGATCTACAGCCTCCACACATGGGGCGGGCGCCTAACCCACTGCGCCACGCACCGCCCCGTAAATGGTTCATTCTAAAGTAATAAGAACAATGCAATTACAGCAGCTAACCAATTGGATATTAATAAAACAGTTTCGAATATAGTTTTGGTCATTTTCTATTGTTACACACTGTTACTTTTAGAAGCAAGACAGATGTGTTGTGTTGTTAAGAGGTCAGTGCTCTCTGGTTGTCAAACTGAAGACAATGGTATTGTTACTAATTATTGGAAATGTACTGTGAATATTTGCAGTAACTGGGTGATGTCCAAAGTAATGCATTTGCCTAAATGACTGATCAGTCAAGTTCGACCAGAGTAGTCAACATAGAGGGCAAATACAGAAGTCTTGTTTAAATATGAATAAAAATGTATAAAATGCCAAATGTCAGAGGCTGCTGACCTGATGAGCTTCTTTCTAAAGTAATCTACATCAACAGTTTCTGCTCTACATGCTCTGCAAGGTTTCACTTAAACATTGAGCTCTGAAATATAAACTACAGTGTAGATTGATTTTCTTTTGTTTGTTTTTTTATTGTGACGGCTCCGGCTCTGCCTGTTGATGTGGTAGTACTAATTTATTCTGTGTTCATAGATTTGTGTCCATAAGAAGTCACTTGGCGGTCCGGCTGCCGAACCAACACTGACTTGCATCCAAATTACACCACTGATCCGTCCACCTGTACATGCCACACACATCTTTTACCCACAGATTGCTACATTTGTAAATAATGGAAATTTTGCTGATTCTTTGCATGTCCTTACCCTGTTTTTATCACGGCCTACCATGCAGGCCATGACATATTTAATTGAGCAAATACTAGAAATGATTATACTTTTTTTCTTGACTTGATGTAGAAAAATGTATAACTTGTCAGATTTTCTGCCCATCAAGTAATCATATTGCCTACTAATTGGTTCAGTCTTGGTTAATGTGCACATACCTTTACAGAAGATCTCCCCATCCCTGTCTGCAACAGTCGTGGACTCCAGGCTTTTTCCACACTTTGCACAACGAAAGCAGCTCTTATGCCACGACTGATGACGGAGAAAGTAAGTAGTTTTATCACAGTGCTATCAAGTCATCCCTTGCTTTCATTATTGTCAGAAATTGTATAATTTGAGATCCATCAAGGATTTGTTTTATTTTTCTTACGTTTCCTCCTCCGATAACCTTCTCTGCTGCGTACACTGTTTTCCCACATCGAAGACACACCTCTGAGCCAGCTGCTTTCTGGGCAAACTTGGAGGCGTTTGGGTTGTTTGTTGGGCGATGAGGTGCTTGTCTGTTCCCCCCAAAAAGAAATTAATAGCAAGGTAATTCACCATTATTTGTCATCTTATATATTTTACTTTGAAGTTAGATTGACAGTCGGGACATCTTGCTTACCCTTCAGGTTTGATCCCGAGTCCCTCTCCGGTGTCCATGCTCAGTGTTCCCGCTCCACCTCCAAAGCCGTAGCCTTTTGGCCCATACTTCTTTCCGTAGCATGATTTGCAGTAAATCTCGTCCACATGAACGGCCACTGTTGTGCTGTCCAAGTTCTTCTTACAGACCACTTACAATCAAGATAAATGAGGAAACAGAAATGTATAATTATTTCTTGAATTGGTTCTTACTGTAGGCATTTACAACCAATAAAATTAGTCTATGTCCCACAAACTATGTCAGAGATTTCAAGGTAAAAAAAAAAGTTGTAATCACACTGTGCTTGGCACGTTCAGATAAATGCTTGTCTGCGCTGGATGTGGGAGTCTGTATACCTTCATCTCCCATATTAGGAAGACCAAGCCTTTGTTTCCACTGCATCCAAATAAGGTCTGAGATGTCTGAGTAAAAACCTGCAGATGCTCACTTCCCCATGATGATGCCAAATTCCCTGCATTCCTTCCTGGCACTTCTGATGACTGAAAGGAGTTTGTGGAAATAAAAAGCAGATTACCTGTGAAATTCAGTACTTACTGCACAGAAAGCAGGATTTATGCCAGCTCTTCCCCTCACACTGCACTTCCTCAGCAAAGTAGACAGTTTTCTGGCAGCAGCCACACTTGTTTCCTCCTCCAAAAGGCATTCTGTAAACACAAAGGAGAGCTGCTGGTGTACATTTTTGACCCTCTGTATATATAATGTTTGGATCAGTGTTGGTCAGAAGACACAGGCCATCTACAGCTCTTAGCTTGATACACCAATACCTATAAAAGGAAACGGACCAGTTTGCCCTGGTATATTGCTCTTTCCTTGCCTCCTTGTGTTTCAGCCCGCTGGCTGCAAATGATATCTAAAGAGCTGTTTTAGAAAATACTGTAACATGCAAAGCACAGCTCTCATATCACTAAACCAACTTAGATAAAATGAGGCCAGACTCTGTATAGGCACTAGATTGGTTGTTCATTTCAGTGTTTTAGTGACGGTGACATCATGAAAAGTTTTGACAGACACAGAGAAAGCCAATTATCTACTGGATCATTCTAGATAAACAGGAAATTCCCTTCATTTCTGTTTGTAATCATGTTAACAACCCGGACCTCAGAAATGTCAACAGACTGATTTAAACGGTTGGTTTCTGAATATGTGTGATATCTTAGCAATAAATAAGTCCCTCTTGAAATTTAAATTGCAGTTTTTAAAACTGTGCATGGTGAGGTTTGAGGGTGTTGCTTGCTATATGCAAACCCTTTCCTGGTACAGTTCTTTTCTATATAATTGTTTTCTCAAATGGAGAAAGCAGCATCAGCCATTCCTATTGAAGACAATGACAGGAAACTTTCCTTCCTTAAAACGGAGCCTGGTAACTGGTACTACTGTTGTAACTTTTATAATTATTTTTATTTTTATTTTAGAACAAATCCTCAGGTATAAACATTTCTGACAAAATAGTTCTTAAACATTTAAAGACATTTTCAGCAGAGACGGTTCTTCACGGCAGCATAAATACTGTCCAGTCTTGAGATTAACCATTTGATTTGGCTCTTACCTGTCCCAAGGTCAGAAGTTGCCGATGTCTGTAGCTTTACGATGAAACTAAGAGATGTTGAGAAGTGGCATTTGTTTGATGAGGAAAAGCAGAGAGCAGCTGTGTGTGGACCCCAGGCTGAACTGAGGGAGGAGTCAGGACATAGTGACACAGAGGGAGAGGATGCAGGAAGGGAAGAGGAGGAGAAAGATGTAGAATGACGGCTGGGGAGGGAGGGAGAAAGAGATAAAGATTCACTGTCTGTGTGAGTGTTAGGCTGTCTTGTTGAGTGAAATCACCAAAACTGCTGCCAGAAAACCCTCAGAATTAAATGTAAAAAAAACAAAAGATCAGATGATTCAAAACACAAGACAAAGAGGAGGGCTTTGAATTGCTTGAGAAATGTTTTTTTTAAATGAAAGAACTGATATTAAAATTATTAAAGTGAGATAAAATTATGTCTAAACAAACTGAAAAACCCTTAAGCACATTTGGAAAAAAAAAAGGTGACAAAGCGATAAAGAAAAAACAGCTGCAAGTTGCCTCAGTGAAACAAAGGCCCCAGAGTGTGACCAAGAAAACAGTTAATTAAAGGCACTAGGGAGTTTTTCATTTGTATGCCTCTATACAAAGCAGCTCCATCCCTGTTTGGATCCTGTGAGTCCTGCTGGTTTTGTTTTTAAATGATTTAACTTCTCAACATCTTGAATTTATTGGAGACAAATTACTCATCATGGCTGTTTTTTGTGTCTGACAAGGATCATAATCCATGGCATTAAAATGTGTAAGCTGTAGCCATGTTTTTTTTTCGTTGTTTTTTTATGAACATTAATCGTGTATCTTTTTGGTCAAAATGCAGCCGAAAAAGGAAGGAATCTTGCGCAGATGAGGACATGGAGAGTCTTAAAAAAGGTCTCAGATTAGTGATATCTTCCTTGCAGGTCTGCAGATTCCACCCGCCTCTCATTTGTCCTTTTTGCATTTCTGTGGACATCACGATGTAACAAGATGTGTAGCGAGGTGAAACTTTTACAGGCTGATGTGTTCAAGCTACATCTCTCCAGGAGACTAGATAAGAAAAATACATTGTATAAAATTTCAAGCTTTTTGTAAATTTATACTGTGGATCGACATAGCTGTCATGAGACTGGGCTGGGATGTTTATTTGTTTATTTAGAAGGATCCCCATTAACTGACACCAAGACAACTGCTAGTCTTCCTGGGGTCCAGACTATACATACAAAACACAATAATTACAATCACAATTACTCCCAATCTCGATTTAAAGAACAGAAAAAAATAACACTTAAAGTATTTATTAAAGTAATAACAATAAAATGAGTAAAAGCAACATAGGAGACTGCTGTTCGATGCAGCATACCATACAACTGAACAGTTATCTAAATTACATAAAACCAATGTACAAACCACACGACTAAGCAATTGTGAATTTAGAAACGATAGCACATTTACGCGTTATGCAACAGCTCTACCCATTTTAGCAACAATTTTGTCGATGTGAATAGACTTTGGCAGATGTCAACAGACTCCACAGTGATGCATCTCTACTCATGTAGTACAACCATTTTGTTGTTGTCTTTTTCTTCTGTTTTTTAGCGATTAAAGCACATGACCAACTGGACTGAGGTCAGATGATTTTTCAAGTCAAAGCTTTCCACTGTTTTTCACTTAATTATCTTTGTTGCTTTGTGTTACTTGCTGGTTTATTTGCAACATTTTAATGCCAGAGGGCTGTTTACATGAAGTTTACAAGACCAACGCTGTTATTGAAAATGTTCTAATTTTTCTGTTTTATCTTTTATGTCATTCATGGTTTATGATAGAGTTCAAATCTGGAGATCATGACAGGCTTTTGATGTGATTTTTTTTCATCCACACCTTGAATCCCCTGGCTTTGTTGCATAGACTAGAGCATTGTCCCACTGGACGTACTAATTTTCTGAGTTGGGGAATATTCTTTGAATAAGGAAGCAAAGATTTTTTCTCCAATTACCTTGTATGTGGTTTGACTTGTGCATCATTCAGCAGCCTTGCTGAAGCACACTAAGACCTGATCCTCCCCCATATTTAACATTTCGTGCAAGACACTGTGGGTCGTAAGGTCTCTGTTTAATAATGTCTAGGTATTAGGCAAAGCTCAAATTTGGACTTATCAGAGGAGTTTGCTTTCGTCAAGGCTTTTACATTCCAATTCTTGAAGTCTTTTTCAAACCACAGCCTGACCCCTCTTGGCATCTCACTGATGAAGATATTTTATGGCTTTGCATGACTTCAGGCCTGTAGGAGTCTGTTTCAAACTGTTCTTGCTGTACACTTCATCCTGGTCTCAGTCACAGTGAATGAAGGTCACTTGATGTCAGCCTACAGTTATTGAATGATGACTTTGCAGTCATCTGTTGCAGTGTTTGAAATTGTTTTCACCAGTCAGGTGAAGCTGCAGTCTGCCAGACTATCCCAGCTATTAGCTCCGTGACCTGGAATTGGATAAACGGATAAACGGTACAGATAATGGATGGATGGAATTTGATAGAAAATGTGTAAGATAGTGTGTCTGATATTAAAATGTTATCTGGCATCATTCGTTGGTTCATTCATCTTTTTTTTTAGATATAGATGGGTTTACCACTCTACAAACTAATAGCTACTACTACTGCTGTCATTTAGCAGACCCTTTTTTCCAAAGCGACTCATATCTCACAGCTAATAGTTAAAGAATGTAGTGAAAATAATTCTCATTTCAAAATGGCAAAGGAATTTAATTTTATTACTTACAGTCAAAAATGTCATAAAAAGATGTAGGAAAATTAAAGAGGCTATATTTAAGTTTTTGCCCAAAAGAAACTTAACAGTAGCATTTTAATGTGACCATTTAGGACTCAAACATCTTTTGATGAGCATACTGACACCTTGTCAGCTCACCGCAGGTACAACTATTAGCCTGTAGCCAATTTTTCTTTAATGCAGTCGTGTCAGATTGTTTCTGCGGATGTGATGTCAAGCCGTTCATGTTAAATGTTTCAGATCACGCTGCCAACACTGGACCGGTAGTAAACAATTAGCCTACACTCAAATATACACACAAACAGTGTGTATATTTAATTGCAATGGATTGTGTAAAAACACAGAAGCGACCCAGCACAACTTGGACGGATGTGAAGTGCACATATGAGCGTGCTGCAAGAACGAAGTGCAGTTCCGTTTGTCTGCCACAGGTGTCAGTCGCAAGTTGAAATTTCAGAAACCTGCATATAGGCCGTTTAAGGAATCTGTTCACAAATGTGGCAAAACTGAAAACCAGTATGAAACCAGTGTTTCCAGGCAAAGCTTTATTTAAAACCAAGATTGTGGAATTCACATGGGCTGAATAACACTTCTAAAAACCACATTCCAGCCATATAGGTAGGAAATACAGTCTATCATTATCTGATGAATTCATCTTAGGTCACACAAGACATCAGTGTTGGCCTTCTACAGTAAATTCTCTCTCAATGTCTTAAAAGCATGTTATGGATTTTGTTTTTATGGAATGCCACTTTAAGAATCCTGTTTAGTCCTCCTGATTTGTGTTTGTCGGGACAAATGCAACAGTTCATACCTGTCACTCACGAAAACTAAAATCTGGAGCAAAATATGATGAATGAGATGAAGCCCCAACTGTTCAGGAAGTGAAATTCTTTCATATGAGAAGAAATTCAACATTTGGACAAAAAACAAAAACAAAAAAAAAAACCATATGAAACAAAACAAAAATAGGGCAGAATTTTCTTACTCCCCAGATGTGTTGATGTACCAGCTGCCATATTTGTGCCTCCATTTTTATTATGGTGTCTCTGAATAGACAATCAACTCCGAGTGTGAAGTGAGAACAACCTGAGTTTTAAAACAGCAGTATCAGCTTTGTTTGATAGGTGCTAGCCTATTGTTTGGGATGAATAACACCTTTAAAGGCACAACGAGAAGACAGTACTTGAACATTTGAAGTGGTTCACTGTTGTGCCACCATCGCTGTACTTGAGACCCCTGGATCCATTTGCAGATGAATACATGTTTGTCTGGAAGAATTTTAGCAACTGATGGCCACTGTCCATTAACAACTTGCTATGTCTTCGTTTACCATTAGATGTAAAGAATTCTATTACACACTTTACTTTTTAATGTTTAATTTACATGAAAAATGTGGTAATTGTTGAGTATGAAGAGTGATTAGCAAATATTACCTAATTTTATGCAATTACGTTGTTTGCTGTTTTAGTGTTTTTAATATAAGATGATATATGTAACTACCAGTTGTTAGCACATGAAGAGCATGGCTGGTATTTTGCAGCTGATCTTGTGCACTATGACATTCAACAATTGTGCAGGCAGGCATGCAATTATTTGAAAAAAAAAATTTATTTAGTGGAAACATTGCACATGTGACCTTTTTTATCATTTCACTGTGTGCTCTACAACCAAATGAAACCCAAGGCCCTGTGTCAAGCATTTTAAAGTATTTATTTCTCAATTTTCTTTGTCATTTAGTAGAAAAGTGTTGATGTTTGCATTTCCTGAAAGGTTCAGATTTTTCCTTGCAACAGGAAGATCAAAAAGGTGAAACCAAGAGGGAGATGGTAGACAGATAGTGATGCTGTTTGGTCTGCCTTCCTCCCTCTCTGAGCCCTCCAGGCTCCTCACCATCATAGGAAGAGACAATGATCAACTCAAGAAGCCTATTTATAGCCCACGATATCTAACACTAGCCCTCTGTCTCTGCTCTGTGGACATCCGCCTCGGCCAGTTGTATAGTATTGTGTGCATGTGATTATCCTCATGGCAGAGATGGAACCAAGAGGAAGAGAGGAGTGAGAGAGACTCGGCAGCTTAATCCAGGGGAAAAGGAAAAGCAAAGGGAGATAAGAGGCAGAGACGGTGCTGGGCTGCGGTCCATCCATCAGTGAGCGGAGGAGTGGTAGTTGATCAGTGGAGCTTCTTGGAGGAATTCGACACAGTTTCTGTATCTTTTTTTTGTCATATTTGACCCGACTTGAAGTCAGGGCTGATCCGCTAATGGTTATCCTTTTGGAAAAAAATTTTCACAGAAGCTTTGCCAAGTCACCAGGTGAGGAGGAGGAGCTGGAAGAGGTGAGCAGACTACACACTGAGAATGTGATTGTGTTGTGTTATGTTTGGCGTTTACTGGCAGCGTTTAGTGTTAAATCAACCATGCATAATGTGCATTCCTTTCTTAATGTTACACTGCATCTTTTTCTGCTAAATGTATAATGTTGGTTAATTTAAGGATTTTTAAACAAATTGCATGCTTATTTTGCTTTACCATACTGTATAAAATGATTAGTGACGTCCGTGACGTTAATGGGCGTCTGTTACTAATCAGTGAAGTCATTTTAGAGCAAATAGATTTCTGAGCTTTATCTACTGTAATGTAGATATTTTCTAAGGTACATAAACTTTTCAGTTTGTTAGCATTTATGGACTGTGATGTACCGTTGTCTGGTCTTTATGCAGCAAATGATTTAGTGGAATTTTGATCAAAGGTAAAAACAAAAAAACAAACATTTTAGCATCATAATGCCCTATTCCTCTTTCAGCACTATGTTCAGGGAAATCGCTTATCACCTGAAAAACTTTTTACAATGGAGTTCTAAACCTCTAAATCTTTAAAAAGAAAAACCCAACAAAATACAATTGAGCAAAAGCACTTGTTATATCTTATGTAACACCATTAAAATGGATATAAATCTAAAAGTATAGCCCCCATTAGGTCATAGAAAACTATGCGTTAATGCATTTTTAAGCAGGAAATTAGATAATTGTGTTAAGGCTTCTTGGAGGACTGAACAAGCATCTCTGTCTGATTCTGGAAGTTTAAGGTTTCACTGAATTGAGCTTGCTTTCTGCTGACTCCTGCTCTGCAGCACACTCGGTGGCCATAAAGACAGGAGCACAGATGCAGTTCCATAAATTAGTCAGTAGAGGTCACATACAGGCAGAGATTAGGTTTTAGTGGTGACGAGACACACCCTGTTTCCTGATCCCTGCAGCTGTCTCTTGGCATGTACTACGAGCTGTAAGCTGTGATGATGCAAAAGTCGTCAAGGTATGTTAAGCGAAGCAGAATCTGCAAGCATCAGAGTGTGAAGTGCAAAATTAATAAGCTGAGGGAGGGGTGAAGGATGAGGACTTTGCTATCAGTTCAATACATTTGAGGTGTTTGTACCTGCCTCTGAGCCAACTGATTCTTTATCTTGGCACCTATAATTAGGCTGTAATAACTTTCTCCTCAGTGAGAGAGATCTTACAATGCAGATAGCAACTTGTATCTCAAGGTCAGTCAGCAGATGTGTTAAGTGTCTCTGTGTCTGAAGATTAATTACACGTTTGAGTATTTTTGTGTCAAGCCACTCCACATCTGACTGTAATCCTCATTTATCTCCCGTTTGTGACTCAGCAGTCTAATTTCCAATCTGTGTCCATTTATAATCTCTCCACATGGACTTCAGTCATCCTGCTAAGCTATTCTAACTTAAATTAGAAAAAAAATCTTCAAATGTGCAAGAAATATGACACATACCACCTATAGCCTTCCATCTTCACACCCATGTGGCTGTTTTATTGCTCTCGGCGCACACTAAATTTGTTCCATCATATGCCCTTGGCTTGCTTACAATCTACTTTCTAAGTTGATTCTGAGAGTCATTTTGTAATATTTAACCTCGGTACTCACAGTGGGGGGTTTCTTAGTCACAGTCTGTAATCCCTACTTCAAAGATTAAGAGGAAAAGTGTGTGAATCCATGCCGTCATCATGTCATCGGTCCTGTCAGTCGGGTTCCCTGAGCTGACACCTCTGAATCGGCTTCCATTTGGCCCAGATTCTCACTGAGTGGTGTTCTGAGGGAGCCTGCGCCTAGCTACAAACATGCAGTGACAATTCAAATTAGTCCAGTTCACTGGCTCTCGCTGTGACTCAGGACATTGAGCGCCAGGCGGAAAAAGATGCATACATTTGCTGCCGTTGTGACAGTTTTATGAGAGGTAAAGGCAAATAAGAACAGAGCAAGAGACAGTTTTATTAATATTCCATCAGTTATATGGCCCAGTTTTAGCTCAGCACTTTAGTTGAGAGAGACTTGGACTGGAACAGTGTCTGGTCCATTTGCAAAGCAGAGCGCGCCTGCTGGCTAAGTAGTCTCATCCACAGGAATCAACTGCAGCACACAGTAGGATCGGTACAGAGTATTGTTATGCAAGCGGGAAGAGAACAGTCTCACTTTGATCTTGTCGTTGGACAGAGGCTGAGATACTTCGGCGCTGGAAACTGCTGTACGGTGACACTGCTGATGAATTGCCAATTGGAGGGAAGCACCAGGCTTGGAGCAGCTTCTCTAAACAGTTGAAGATGATGATTATCATTTGTTGTATTCAAATGTTATGAGCTTCCTTTGCACTTGTTTCCATCTCACCAAGTTTTGTCAGCCTGATCTGAGGTAAGAGATTTTCTTTGTACTGAGAGTAAATATCTGTTTACCAGTCCATACTTGTCAAAGCTGCTTTTCTGAATAATATGGATTCTAGATAGTGTTATTGATCTCAACTTTCCATTCCCAGCTATGTTGAACATTTCAGTCAAATGACACGGAATCCTCTTATAGTATTAGGTATACAGTACATGAGAGAAGTCCTTTAATAAAAGTAGAGGAATCCCTGCTATTTGCATGAGGGAAAAGAAGCACGGTGAGGCTGACTTTATGGACTTGGACTATTATTGCCCAGCCTGGGATGCAGTGTCATGTGCCTAGTAATGGTCTGGGATGTTGTGCTGACTCATACTAGTTTGCATTACAGGCTACCACGGCATCACGCTCATGCATGTTAATTTGCTTAGTTTCCACTTTACATAGTGACCATACATGCATTGTTTTATCATGTCCTCTTTGAACATAAATTCCAACTGAGGAAATATTTAAATGCTTGAAACAATGAATGAGTTTTTGGTTTGGTTTGCTATCCCTCTACAAATGTTATTTTAAAAGGATTTTTATTGCAAAGTATTTCATGTTGAAAAAGGTATTTGGAAAGAGCCTACCAAAACCTTTTTTTGCATTCTATATGTGATGCATATTCCCTGCACATTTTACTGTCTTTCAGTTCTTTGTTTTGGTGGTGTTTTGCTTTTACAGCTAATTTTAGTATAATTTTCAACTTTTTTTTAATTATTGTTAAAAAAATATTACTGCAGAAAACTTCACACAGTGAAAATTAGCAGAAAGCTAATGGAGCATTGATGCATTTATGTTTTTTTAAAAGTTGTAGAGTTAAAAACAGTCCCTAAACTTATGAAAATTATTTGTCTGTTTCAAAATGATGACTAGTCACTATTCTTGTAACTTTTAGGATAAACCTTAACTGCTTAAACAAAAATAACAATAGACATTCGCTATCTTTATGTAGGAATCGGGGTCATTGGATCAATCAGACTTAATTTATATCACACTTTTTCATATAAAATTGAATGTAAATGGTAAATGGCCTGTACTTACTGAATGCAACACAAGTATTTACAGAGTGCATATGTGAAAATTATAAAAAGTCAAAGCAATCTTAAGAACACATCCCACCATGTACCACCATGGTTTTCTGTCGCACTAGTTTTATTATGCAAAGCTTTTAATACAAGGGGTGAATAATTGGGAACACTGTTGTATTTGGAAAAAATAAATTCAGAAATTTGAGTGAGGAAACACTTACGGATAAAAAAGTTGCGAAATTGTTACAAAATAAAAAAATTACAAGATACTACAATCAGAATGAATATAAACTAATATTTTAGTATTTCTGTGTAGGTCACTTTCTACATGTCTTTACCGATATTACTCCACAATGCAATAATCATTTTGCCGATTAGATATCCCATGTGATATTTTCGCAGGCTAATAGTGACAGTGCATCAGAAGAAGGATTTCCCATCAGCTACAGTGCATTTTTAAGTGCTTTGCAACAGACACATTGTCATATCCACTAAAAACTATTTCAGTTCGATACTTTACCCAAGTAGGCATTAATTCACATAATGCAGCCCGTAAAGTAATTTAATCCTACACCGAGACTCCATGCATGGCCATGGGGAACCCACTAATGGTGGGTGATGTCTTTGCCAATAAGATAGATCAATCATGAGTGCAGCTTGCCATGCTTTTGAGCTTTAACTTTTTTTTATTTAATATTTCTGGATTATGGTACGCAAACACTAAAATGGTGCCCTGTGTGTCTCAACATTTACTGTATTGCAACGGTGAAACAATACGATTTTGTTTCCTATCTGGAGTATGCATCACTGGACGCTTTGAGACCTGCCGTTTGCAGATGATTTACATCATCTTCTTTTCATCATCTTTTCAGAGAATGAGCATTATAGCGATTGTGGTCCCTCTGAGGGACTGCACAGTTACCCCAAAATTGATTTTATAATTAACCAAAATATGAACATAGAGAGCCAGAAAAATTATTGCATGTACAAAGATGTTACAATGCCATGTTTTTAAATATGGGAGGCCTTCATATTTAAAGGGCGATTTTTGTTCTCTTTAAATGCCACGTCTCAATGTGTCCTGAATCCAGCTGCCTGTGTGTGTGTG
>JAPMNP010651002.1:0-10733 GCA_029874935.1 Atherina boyeri | reverse complement strand
GTATATTCCACAGAGTCCTACACTTCCCAGTTATTCTAGTCACATACCCTTCCCGCTTTTTATGCACCTTACACATGTGTGAAAAAACCCAACAAATGTTATTCTATGTCTTTCCTTGTTTTGTAAGAGAGAGATCTGAAACTCCCAGCTGTTGCCTACCTAATGCACAGGGTACAAACTTGCAATCCCCTAATGTATCCCATCTGGACTGAATAAAGAAATACACAGTTCTTATAGCCTCTATGGATCTGTTACAGATGATTCCATGGGACAGCTATACCAGCGGAGGTCTTAAAGTTTCTAGTTTGAAATCCATGACCCTGCAGAGATCTTTACAACAGTGCTTTGTTCACAGAAGCGCTCACATCTGATCTTGTAAGAACTTGAGAGCTTTGTTACAGTCAGTTATAGTGTTGGTCTCGGCCCATTATTCCTCATACTGGTGTTTTGTGGGACTTCATAAATCGTCATGAGGCATAGACTCGTATTTACAACAAGACTTCACAAAAAGGCAAGAAGGTAAGATAAGAGAGGAAAAATTATAACTAATGGTCATGTTAAATATTGAACTCTTATTTTTTTTAAACTTGCTTTCATCATCACACAAAAGTTCCTCTTTATATCCATCTTGCCATAAACATCTTTAAAAACTTACAGTATCATAACACAGAAATATAATTCAACCAGCCTTAAACACCATTATCTAATACAGCCGTACTATTATTTTTTTCCATTAAAGAATGTGAGTTCATATGCTTATGAACGTGTTACTTGAGTAGTTACTTGACCAGAGATGAGCCATTTCCCATCTTGTCCTGATCAGTTTTCTCTTCCACCACCAGTTCAGGCGTTACCCTCAACAATAGCCATCTTGTCCAAGCTGTCACTCTTCACATTCCTAAACCCATGTAATCCCAACTCCACTACATCATAGTGTTACCACAGGTGACAAATATCACCAGCAGACACAGTGCACTCTTTGTTCCCCCATGTTTGGTTTTCCTTTTTAAAACACAGCTAAGCCAAGAATGGACACAGACATGGGATGGGGTTCATGAGGAACTTGAGTCAAACGCAGGTGCTGTGACATTGACACCCAGCACCTGTTAGGCATCTCAGACTATCAGTTCATCAGTTTTAGTCAAAACATATTCATTCAATGGCTGGAACCCAGTGTGTGTGTGAAAATGAGCAAATATTCAAGGACGGACTTTAGAAATCTAGAGGCAGCTGCAGAAGGGAGAGTGATAGAAATCTCACCAAAGGAATGTCTTAACTGGTTAATATAAGAGACAGCCCACATAGATCTCAAAGGGTTACAATTATTACAATGTGAGTTGAAATCTTTATGTTAAAATTCAACAGATGTTTTCTGCTGAGATTATAATGTAAAACCAAAGCTACTCCAGTAGGTGGCATCCCCACACAGCAGAGAGAGAATGATGCGTGGTTGTTTATAACACATGAGGATCTTTCAGAGGTAGCAGTATTAAAAGTGTTTCCCATGGGTTTCATTTTTTTACATCCTGATTTAATTTTTCCTTGTAGGGCACCTTAAATCAAGAAATAATACCACACAGTGTGTATCTTTCTGTAGGGCTGTAACTTTCCAATAGTCTACCAGAGATAGATAGGAAAACACCCAGTAGGTAAATAGATATGGCCCCTTACTTTCTCTGCACTGAAGGTGAGTTCATTTTCTTCTTTGATACAACTTCCATCTCTGTTTCTTTCCTTGCTGGAGGTCCAATCGTTTCTTTAGTCCAATGTCACCAGAGTCACTCATCTGTAGTGCTCCCATAAATCAGTTGAATGAATGAGCTTTGGATCCATCACATTATGTGACAATTTAAAATAAGATACACATGATCATCAAGAGAGAGGAATCAAGAATGACCCGATGAGCTCAACAATTATAACAAAAAGGTTTCCTAAATTACTCAGAAATCAGGACTATATGACAGACTGCACTTTCATAATGACTATGATTCATTATTTTAAATCAATAATAATTACTTTATAAATAACAATTATCAAATACCTCTGTTAATTATTTAATTGATCATTTTTTTCATTTGTATGTTCTTGCATCTTCCTCAGAAAAGTGCAAATTACTTGAATCTAAACTAATGACAACATATCCGCCTCACAGACATGGTGAGTGAGTTCTTTCTCTGTTCTCACCATCGTCTGCACTGACACTCTCCACCTCTGCTCTCACTCTACAGGCGCCTGGTTAAACAGCCTCACCACGGCACCGCCAGCAGCCATCTGTGCTTTTCTGCAACACACTTGCCTGCTGAACCCACAATCATTAATTTACTTGGTTAGCTTGTCACTGCATATTTGACAAGTCTTCCATCAGCAGAAAACATTATTTCACCCTATATAAAAAAAGAAAGAAAGAGGAAGCTAGGATATTTAAGTCTCAACAAATGTATAAAATCAAAAACTGAAATCTTCCCCAGGCCTGCAAGCTGAGGTTTTTACTTTATGTGATGGTTTTTTCCAACTTCAGAGGGTTTTTCTAGATCAGGAGATCATAGATATCCATCAAGTTCTGCAAAGACAACCTTTTATTAAATGCAAACGCTTCAAAAACAGAGTGGGGGATCAGTTTGCCTGTAATCTCGTAAATCTCTGTGAGATATACGCCCCAAGATGAAAGAAATCTCCTTGATAGATCTAAGGGGCTCCCAGCGCTGTCTGGCAGAGGAGAAAAACTTGTTGAAAAGGGTTACTTTCAATCTTTTATTCCTAGAATCAATAGGCAACATCATGACTGAAAGATATAATTGAACTAATTTTAGTCACAGTATTTGAATATGAGGTGTATATGACTTGTTGGGACTGTTATTTTCCATAAGCCACAACTTATGAACTTGATCAGTTATTAAGTGAATAAGAATAATGGCATTTTGATAGATGTGCAGCCAAACCAAATCAATAGCCCGTCTTTTCTGACGCCACCAAAGTGCACTGCACATCATCTCTGTAAAGGAAAACTAAGAATGACTTTTCGACGTGAACCTCACAACACAAAGTCATTGACTGTCTGTTTCTGAATGAGGTACTGAATTCAAGAAATTGGAGTCTTCACAAGATCTCTTCAACACATTGCTGACACACATCACATTGTTATGTATGTTCAAGAAAATGTATGATTCATACTCTCTACTGATTTCACAAAACTGAAAGCAAGAAAACAACTTTGTGCAGATCTAGCTTCAAAAAGGTGAAATAAAGACAGGCCTGAGCCATCACAATCTTTCCAAGATTGATCGAAGTAACTATTCCTACGCGTCGAAGCTAACATTTTCCCCCTACACTTTGTTTCATTGATTTTTTAACAACAAAGCCTGGGACACCAATTGAGCTGTGTTGGTTTTCTAGCTGCCAGTTCTATCAAATAACTCTGAATTCCTTTGTTCGTTGTGCAGATGGTATTGATAGAACTCTGTAACTGTTTCAATGAAATGCAAAAATGAAGGGACAGCGGTCATAAGTTGGCAAACACCAATTCTAGGCAAATGCAGTATTCCTGTAATAAGTTCACATTTTTTCAAGCAGTTTGGAAGAAGATTTCATTTCTATTTTTCCCCATCGGTGTGAGTACAGGCATACCAGTTCACAGAACAAAAACTTTCGTTGGAAGCAAAGTTGTTTTGCACCTCTCAGTAACAGAATATGTTCAAGCTACCGTAACCTTTAAAAGTAGTTCTGCAACCTCTTGGAATAATTTCTGGGGACCATGATGATTGGTTAGATTTTTGGAGGACTGCGTTGATTATATACCCCAAATCATTGCTGTACAGCATATGAGATATAGACAGTTGCCTAACAAGTCAACGATTGAGAGGAACTGTATGTATGATTTAGCCCAACAGGCATTAAAAATAATATTTTTTTTATTTTTTCCTTCTATATATACTGTGCAGCTCATTATGCAGCTTTGGTTGTTGTAAATGTACTGTAGAAATAGACTTGAACTTGAATTTGACAAGAAAAATAGAAAGATGCCCAGTATAAAAGAAGAAGAGGAGACACAATGTCACGGGCAGTCATCTCATCTTTTTTTTATTGTTTTTCTCCTCTCTTATCACTCCCCCACTGTCAGCATAAATGAGCTCACTTAGCCGTTAAAGTAGACTGTTAGCTCGCTCATTGCTTTCTGATTGACATAATATTTCTTTTCATTTGAAGAATGTGTTTGAAGCTTGTGTTGTTGTCCACAATTTACACAAGATAGTTCACGGTTTAGAGGAAATGCATACATAATTTAATTTGTTAAACAGATTTTTTATTTAAAATTCCCAAATATTCCAAAAAAGTCATTTAGGTCATATTTATAGTTCTACTGGTTGTAACATAGATGCAGTCATTTTAAGAAAATTACCCCAGAAGGGTTAAATAAAATGAAAGATAACAGAAAAAAACTGTGTCACTGGTTCATGACATCATTGAATTCTTTGGTTTATAACTAAATGATCGCAACATTGAGGTTTTATACAGTAAACCTCACTTTATTTATATATTAGCATTGTGACTCTGAGCATGTTAGCTTCCTGGCATCAGTATTTACCTCAAATTGCCAATTTGGCTAAATACAGCTTCATAGAACACCAAGCTCTGCTCTTAATTTATCCGCAGGAAGAACAAAGATCAACAGGTCAGACTTGTGATATTCCGCACAAGCTAATGAGGACAGTTTGTTTTAATGACCAGCCTTTGTTTAGTCTTTGTTCTTGCCTGGCATTTGAGTTTATAGCTAACTAGGATAATTAGAAAACTGTCACGTGCACAGACAGAAAATACTATCAGAGGCAGAGCTAGAAGTCACAGTCTTTCCTTTTGTCTTTTGATTGAAATATTGACAACGCATTAAAGTTCATGTTGATGTGTATGAAGGTTTTGTCCCATTGGAATGCAAATTACGGAAATCAATTTTATTTTTTCTATCAAAACGGATTGAGTCACAGCAAAATAAAATGCTGACTATAAAAAATAATACACATTTCCTCTCGTGGTTTTTCTGCTGTATGTGTCAGTTATGAGTGGAAGGTGAGACAGTGTTCAGACAATAGAACTGAAACCATTTCTCTTTAGCTGTGTGACACCTACACAGCTGAGCGTAAGTTGTGAAAATAAACATAGCGTACTTGTGCCATTTTAGTTGGAAAATGAACAACTTCTGCTTTAATTGTATCAGAATTTACAATAAAGTTTACACGCTGGAACAACAATAAACTTTAATGAAAAACAGGTAAGGAGGGGAAACAATAGATTTTGCATCATGAGATCAAAAACCACAAAAAATTAACAGTGTGATAGCATTAACACTGAATACTCATTTAGCAAACGTTCATATTCACTTCCATTAAATAACATTAAATATTAGTAGACAAATATTAGACCATAGCGATTTAGAGTTTTATAAAATTTAACTCAGCATTTCATGTTTATGTAAATGCTTATTTCTAGAAAGATAAAATAGAGTGTATGCAGCATCTGCAACTACAACTCATCACAAGAAATAAAATTAACTTCACATCTCCAGCCCACATGCTTCATCACCAAGTAATTATCAAGAAACGTGACAAAACAAACATTATACCATGAGTAGGTGACCATATCACTGCATGGCTGATGAGGTTTATTGAAGCAAATTGTCCAGATGTTGTCCACTGGCATTTAGCTAATGACATCTGATCTGGGAGAAGTAGCTATAAGGCTTGTCCAAAGACAATTTTATCTACAAACGCAGGAAAGAGGTTTCTGATTGGGCATATTAGGGGTAAATAACATTTGTGATATCCACAGCTGAGCCTCAAGTGGCACTTTCTGTATTGTGGTTGTAAAATATGATGAATTCATCAAGCTGATTAGATTTTCCTCTTATATTGCTGTTGCTGTTTGCCAGTACAGTGTCACCTCTCTCCAGATCATTTTGACTCTACTTCAGGCAATGAAATTCAACCATGATTTATAAGATAGCTGAACGAGAGGATGTGACCCTCTCTGGCAATAGAGGGAAATGACATATCTGAAAGTATGAGCACACCAGCAGACTGTGTATTCAGATGCTCTGCAGTTACTTGCAATATAATACTTGAACCTGCATCTACCAGAAGCTCACTTGCATACCACTTTCTCTCCTAATAGGAAAAGATCAAATTTGTATCTATTTATTTCTATACTTATTGCTTTCTCTCCCTGTGTCTGCACTGATTTTTCACAAATGATTTTGTTTCCTTCCACTATCCAAATAAAAATATATGTGGTAAGTTACTGATGTTTGAGTCAGTGCATGCATATGTGGATGTCTGTCTCTCTGTGTTCGCCTTGTGATGGACTGGGGATTTGTTGTGAACCCTACCCAATGATAGCTGGGATACACTCCAACCTTGAAAATTATAAAGGAGGTAAAGAAGCTGAATGAATGCTACAGGTATCATAATATCTTTTAATTATGGTCCCTCATGAATGGCCTGTTGAAGTGAATCAGAGACAAACATAAACAAGTCTGCATCCAAACTCGTGACATGGTACACTAAACAAAGACTGAACCAAATAGCGTGCTATATACATGCACACGGCCATAACAGGTTGATGGTGCGCCTGGGCACTTTCATATGCACTTTGAAATACAGCAAGGTACTGACTGCAAGGAGCAATGTGCTTTGTATCACACTCTTTCCCAAGGATAACGAGGCAAGGTTTGAGCTGGGTAGGGTATGATCAATAAGGTAAGGTAGCCACCAGGGGCATCAGGATTCACAAAGACCCTGCATTTTAGCATACATTTCCATGAAATCCATGTAATACTTATTTATATATTTCAGTAAGGGATAAAGTAGCAGAGTGATGGAAGGACTCGCTTTATCATTTATAAACTTACACTTATCATTATGGCTCAAAAAGCACTGAAACAAAGCAAAATGTTATGAAACCAGCATGAAAAGCATGTGTAAAAATAGATTATGTTGAAATAAACTTAAAGTAACAAAACATGCCCGTTAATACCAACTGCCGATATTTTCCAGGTTAGTAGGAATGTGCTGAGATACAGGAATCTATTAGATTAAGACATGTCAACAAAAATCAAAACAGAAGTGGTAGCCACCCAGCAACACTCTAATGAGATCTGTGAGGGTACTAAATGGGTAAAAAAAAAAAAAAGAAGAAGAAGCTCAAGCTAATTATGGGACTGAGAAGGTTTGTGACATTGTTTGTGCTTAGGTACTGTACAAGGTCACTGTAGGTTCAATATATATAAAAAGGGTCAGAGCCGGCTGTATCTGCTGAAGAAGCTGAGGTCCTTTGGGGTGCAAAAAGACCCTGCTAAGGACCTTTTATGACTCAGTGGTAGCATCAGCCATCTTATATGGAGTGGCCGACTGGGGCAGCAGCATCTCAGCTGCAGTCAGGAAAAGACTGAACAAGCTGGTGATGAAGGCCGGCTCTGTGCTGGGGGGCTCCTTGGATGCAGTGGAGGTGGTGAGCAAGAGGTGAATGATGGACAAGGTATAATCTATCATTAACAACGCTCTTTACCCTATACATGCCTCAGTGACATCATTGAACAGCTCCTTCAGCAGCAGACTCCTCCCTCCACGGTGTCTGAAGGAGAGACACCACAGGTCCTTCCTTCCTGCTGCAGTCAGTCTGTATAATCAGTTCTGTTCCCAGTTGTTCACACTGTACCATCACTTTCTGTCTGTTTTTGTTTAGCCTGTATGCACTTGCAGGTCTTTGTATCCACCAGGGTAAAATATAATAGTGTACAGCAAAAAAAAAGTTTGCAATGTAATCTATTTCTCTATTATTACTGTTATTATTACTGTTATCAGTATTAATGTCAGTATGTATATGCTGAACAGCATTATTTCTATAGCGTGTACATACCTAGACTTTTAATCTTTTTTTTTCTTGTCATCTTATTATACCTGTCCACTTTTAAATCTTTGTCCTATTACTGCTGCTGTAACAACTGGAATTTCCCCAATGTGCGATTAATAAAGGACAATCTAATCTATTTTGATTTATTGATTAGTAAGATCAATAATCCTTCGTAAATAGCTTCAGGACATCTATGCACTGCTTTGGCTCATAATATGGCTCTGTGTTAGAGCTTGTCCGTCTATGACTGATTTAGGTAACAGGATACAGTACAGCATGTCTACCCTGAGAGGCATCTGACTCGGTAGAGATTGAGGGAGGTGAGAAGTTCCTGTCACTGGCTGATGTCCTTGTGAAAGAGTCCAAGTAACCATAGTAATGACCCTGCAAAGGCAGAACACTGCTGTGAGGATTTTACCACATGTGTCATTACAGCAGAAATCTGTAATGAGACAGTATCTAGAGGTCCGTTACCTAAATTGATTAAAACACATTAAGCAAATTCTCCTCTGGGTTCAATTACATTTTGAATTGGACAGTTTGTGCTTTGTCCTTGCAGTCTATCTGATGTTTTACACGAAATAAATAAATCCAACCACGAAACAACTGTGCAGATTCCAGAGACTTTTTCATTTCTATTGAATCTGGATATCAAGATCCTTACTTCCTAACTTGACTTAACTTCTAACTTTTATATTTCCCCTGAGACAATTCTTGTGGTTATCAAGAGAAATATTTTGTCCAATGTAGTACTTTCTCCATTGTGAAAATGACTGATGCTATGTTTGGATGATTAGCAACGTGCAAAAAAACATTCCAGCAAGCTTACTGTACAGTATGTCCAGTACTGCCATCTACAGAACATACAGGGGTAACTCCATAATCATGCACAAAATCTATGAGATGATGTTATACGTAAAGACAACACAGATACATTGACGTTGTGAGTGGAATAACGGTAGATTAAACCATTTACATAATATCATTCCATAATGAAATCCTTCCAAAGGCAAGGCAGATACCACAGGATATTACCAGGAAATTGCAGACCAATATCACGCTTGTTTCTGATATACGCTACTGACATCCTATTTTTAATATCTCAACACCTTTTTGACACTTCTAGCCCTTGCTTATAGCTTTTTTTATACCCGGAGCAGGGTGTATTGGCTGTGTGATATCTTTCTATTTCCAAGAGATAACAGATTCTTGAGTTAAATGATGTTGCAAAGTGTTAAAATTCATTAATGAGGGGCATTTCTGTTCCAGCAAGTTAGATCTTGTCTAAAATCTGCTAAGAAGAAGATTTTCACGGCAATATTAAACCCTGATTATGCTTGAACATGTTGTTGGGCAATTGTTTTATAATTATTTGCTTAAAAAAGAAAAACTATTCCGGAATGTCTCTAAAAAGATTATGGCGCTCAGTGTGACACCAGTCTTCAATGTGCAAATTAAATCTGAGCCTTCAAAGAAATCTGAAAAGGTTTTGAAGAATGGGAAGACATACATTTCATTTTGTAACCCTATCAGAAAGAGATGCATAGAAAAACCTAAATATGAGTGATTAGGTAAAAAAAAGGAAAAAAAGATTCAAGAGTCAAAAGGAAACAAAGCAAAAGGAAAAAGATGAAGAAGAATGAAAAAATACGAAAAATAAACTAAAGAGAATATTTGTGCATCTCAACACATCCAAACTCTAAAGAGCATGCACAAGCAACAGGCTTACTGAATTATCAAAATAGCTTGCTGAGCACGTAGAGCTGCATTACTCTTAAATGTATTACTTACTCTCTCTGTGTTACTCCATTCCCCACTGTTCCTATTTTTCTTTGTTTACCTCTTCATCCCAGTTCTTTCTGTTGCACATCATCAAAGAGTGTGTGCTGAGCATCCTCTGAAGAGCTTGTGAATAATGACTATCATCAGCCTTTTAATATGCCAGACTACCACTCTTTTTGGCACCAAAGCACATGTAAGGTCTGAGTGCGACCTGAAGGAGAGATGAAGATGTTTTGAAGAGTTTAAAGGTAGAACTTAATTTAATAGATGATACAAATGAGCAGCTGTGTTACTGCATTATCTACATAATAGAAATAATGGGAGAATACTATATCATTTCTTTATTTTCCATCCACAGCGCGTTGTTAAGCACACTTAAAACAAAAATAGATGATTTACTATTATATTCATGGATGTTATTGAGAAATACAGTTGGATACATACTAGAGATCCAATATTCGTTTTTGTTTGCAACTGGTTATTTTCTTGGGCAGAAATAAGTTTGCATTATGATCACAACACATGAATACCTGCAAGGAGGGTTAAAAAAACTTTATACAAACTGCTTAGTGTTGGATAACTTCCACTTTATATCTGGAAGAATAATCATGTAATACAAAGAAGATAAACATTCTTCTGCACTTGATTTGCTATGCTGCAAAACATTCATTGGGTTAAATGAAAAATCACTAAGTGATTGAATGGAGTGAAAGAGAAAGTAATTACAAGTTCAAAAAAATCTAAAAAATACAATAACACTGCAGCCTTTTTCAGAGTTCCTTATCTTCTGCTTCCTGCAAATCAAAGCCTATTGTCAACCCTTTGGCTGAAAGCCTGTTTGTGTATTTCTGGCTTCTCCTATTGATTGAGGGGGACACAGCTGACTGCTCTAATGAAAGTAATTCTAATCAAGCCTTTCTTTTGCTCCTGCAGTGGGTATCAAGAAAGTCATTGTGAACTCTAACTCTCAGAAACAGGAAAAGAAAAATGTCAACTACTTTCTTGACAAACTTAACTCATGTTGGTCAGTTTTTGTTTTGCTCACCATCACA
>JAPMNP010650929.1:0-10724 GCA_029874935.1 Atherina boyeri | reverse complement strand
TACATATCAACTAGTCTAAGGTAAGGTAAGAACATATGTCGGTATGTAAAAACGGTGAACTATCCCTTTAAGTTAAATACTTAGGGAAGTGCCTTTATCAAAGTCATTGTGTGGTCCTCAATTAGGTAGCTAGCTATAAAATATGTTTGAACAAAAATAAAGGGCTTCTGCATAATCCAAAGCCTGGAATGCATGTTTAAAAAAAATAAATAATAATAATAATTTTTTTCAAATCGAGTTTTGTATTTAAAAAATCGTTAAACAAAGAATCGTGATTTTTATGTGAATCAATAACACCCCTAGTGTTATGCATGTTGGACTAGAAGCTTTCTTACTGATTGATTGATTGATTGATTGTTTCCTTCCACAGATGCACATGTACTCTCTGGGAATGACCTTATTCTGGGGGGCAGACTATGAAATTCCCCAAAGTCAGGTAAATCCCCACCTCTCACTTTATTCCAGACAGATAGGAGTTAAATATCAAACTGTTTTCAAACTTTAAAATAAATGTGCATGTTAATGACTAAAAATGTCATGTAATAATGATACTGAATGTGGCATCTCAAGCTGCACATTTTTACAATTTGATCTACATCTTAAACTCGTATCTTGATAACAAAATATGCAAGCTGAAAGTGGAATAATGTAACCTTGAATTAGTTTGACCGTGATGGTGGTCAGGTTGCTCGTGTATCTCCATAACAGTCACTGAGATGCAAAACAATCATTCCTTTTTCATGAACAATCATGGCATTGGGAGAAAAACAATACAGTACCATCAATTCCGTGTTGTTTTTTTTTAATGAGTTTGGATAATAGAACATCTTCACTTCCTATTATTTGTTTTATTTGTAAAACAACAATAAACTCAAAAACAAAGGGTGTTTTTTTAATTGATCTGTTCTAATCTGAAATTGANCAAGTGTGAAGTGTTTGCCATGCATGTAAGGCATGGCTCCAGAAGGAAGTCAAAATGATCATGCACATGATATCAGATTCAAATATACAAATAGGGCTTGTTACTTCACAGCACTTGGCCATTTTTTTTCTGTTTCCTTTGCAGCCTATGAAGCTGGGGGAACACCTAAACAGTCTTCTCCTCAACATGTGTGATGATGTTACATTAAGTCGAATGTCGTTGCGCACGGTGCTGGACATCTGCAGCAAACACATCAGAAACTCCAGCTGTGACCCTCCGTTCTCTTATATCAGAAAGCTGGTCCGATTGGTGCTGGGCAGCCTCTCTCAGGTAGGCTGTATGAATATGATGTCCAACAGCAATGCAGATAATGGGGCTAATACCGATGGAACATGATCACAAGATGGATCAGTCTCAGATGGATTTACTATTGAGATGCTTTTTTCCCCTGTGTTTCCCCTCCTTCCCTTCTTTTTCACTTTAACACTTTTCATCTTTTCTCAGCTGGATGGTCTGCTGACAGATAGAGAGTCTCTTCCGGAGCGAAGTAAAGAAATTCGGGAAAGACTGAGGGGCAAAGGTTTGCCCTCTGGTAAGTTGAGCTTCATTGACACACACTGAACAAAGAGAAACTACAGCTATATTTCTTGAACATGTACAGTAGGTCATTTTTCTCATCAGTTTCTCATAATTTCCACTGTATTTTCTATCTTTAAACAAGTGACAATGTTAGGCAAAGCCACTGATAAATAATGTGAAAAAGCTGGTCACACCTTGAATCTGCTATACATTGTCTATTGATACTAAATTTCCTCATGTAACTTTTCCCACCATTAAGTTTTGTGAAATAAATTTTAATATAGCTGAACATTCAGTACATGCCAATACAACAATTTACTTAAAATTATTACATTTTAAGTAAACTGGGAGTCTTCATACCCATTGCGGTGAATGTCATACAGACATTGTCTGACTGCAAACACCTAAGACAGTTTAACAAGGACTGAATTTTTACTACGAATGAAGTGAGTGAAACCATTTCTGAATAGCTAAAGCCTTTGCTCTTAGTGAACAGGCCTGGGTACCTACCAATGTTTTAATGCTAAATACCACAGGAAACTTTAATGGCTCTTGTACTTAACACTTTTGGTTTAAACGCCTTGGCACTACATGGGGGACCAACAGCATATTAGTTAGGGTCATCATAATATTTAGCTGGGCTGTTTTCCATTTTCAAAATAATTACAGACTTAGCCTTTAAGTACTTAATAGTGTGTGTGGTTGGATATATTCCACATACTCCAAAAGTCTGCGCTTGTGTTAAGTTTATGTAGAATCGGATGTAAATGCTTTCCTTGGCTGTCAAACCATTCATCGCTTACATCCTCTCTTTCTGAGTTTTTGGAAAGGAAAAAAAATACACGGAACAACACACTACGGCCTCAGATACAGATTAAATGCAGGAAAATATGACCAAATATTCCCAGTGGTTTCTGAAAGAACCCCGGCATCTCTCCAGGCCATGGAAAGGAGAGCTAAGCACAGCTATGGCTGTCGTCTCGATTATGTAAGCACGGCATGGCATTGATTACAGATGATTTTTGAGTCACCAGTGAAGCTGCTGGTTCGCTGTTTTGTATTGGTGCTTTGTTTCCCTGGTTGAGCACCAGCAGGCCCTAGGGAAAGTACATGCAAAGAGTATCGCTCAGTTCTTGAGCATCTTTCTTCTCAAGGAACAGCTCCCTGCCTCTTACATCCTTGTGGTTTAAAGTGAAAATGACTCCTCTGATATTGTCTGTCATTTTGTGAATGGATCCTGTATGTAATTTATTCTTCAATTCTAATTTCTGTAAGACAGAAACACCACAGTCGTATTAGCTGAAAAACACGAGGTAATAGCAGGTGTCCTTATAATGTAACATGTCAGCGTTGTGATTGACTGGCAGCCTGCTATGGGTGTGCCCCACCTCTCAACTGCTGTTAGCTTGGATAAACTCCAGCCTACTTATATAGCATGTGAATGAATGGATGAAAAATAAGACATCCTTCTGGAAGAAAATGTGTTCTTTTTTCACTTTCAACTCAGTCTAGTTCTTGTAAATTTCCCTGAGCTCCTGGAATAAAGTCTGTGGCGATCTTTGATGTGTTTCCCACTAGCATGTGCTTTCTCGATTAACCAACATTTGATGCATTTTTACAGGACTGTATGTCTTGTTCTTTTCTCATTTTGCAGCTCTTCCACTTGTTTTCCTTGCTCATTCATTTTCCCCCTTTTTCTTAAATATCTGTGTCTCTATAAGACAAGAGTTGAAGCAGTGACAGAGTTTTGTATATGACATGTCTGGAATAGCAAAATTAAAAATCATGAACATTTAAAAAAAACAGCATCCATCAATAAGTTTTAAAAAAGGCGTATTGATAAACTGACCAGATGCCAGTAATTAAATTAAGATGATTTTTTTCTTGTGTAATATTTTTACTTGGCCAGTGTTCGGGGCCAAAATTTGATACGTTTTCTGAGTTAACACTTTGAGTTCGGGAAGTCTGTGTGTCTGCTTGTGTTTTAATGAAGTTTCCTGTTCTCAGGGAGGAGTGCTGCCCCCAGGGTTCTGGAGCGTTACAGAGCCAGGACTCAAGAACAAACATCTCTTAACCGGGGCCTCAGTCGGTCCATGGGCTCGCTGCCAATCCAGGACTTGTTGAAGGGGGATGAGGGTGCAGTCCCACAGTACTCCCTGTCCGATTATCACACAAACTCTGAATCCCCCACAGAACTCTATCCCAAACCACCCTCACTCCAGCACCAGCTCTCTTATCCCCATCTGCACCCTCTTCATCCCCAGCAAAAAGGTCGACCTGTTGAACTGGACCGTAGGTCTCTACCATTCTACAGTGGGGAACTGGGACCAAGTCAGGCCAGAAAGACCTGGGCTTCCTCTGTGGATTTAGCTTACATCGACCCAGAGGCTCTTCGTTTTGGGGCTTTGGAGGATGCTCGCAGAGGTAGCAGTGCTTTAAGTACTCACTCTGTAGGCAGGCGCAAATCACCTTTGCTGGCATCCAAGGAGAATGATTCCCGCTACTCTGAGTTTGTTGGGCTGAAGAATAGGAAGCCTTATCACTTCTCAGCCCTGTCTGTTGACCCAGCTTTCACTGGTGCTTACGACAGGATCAAGGAAAGACAGAGGAAACTCGAGGTGCTAAGGCAAGCGGTGGATGGTGAGTAAAAGTTGTTTTCACTCTTAATATTCATACAAATGTATCCTGAGGTTTAAACTTAAACTATTTTGGATGAAACCGTAATCTGTGTTTTTGGGAAATTCTTTGAGAAATGTACATATCTCAGCTATTTTTTGTTTTTTTTCTGCCTGTTGGACCCACAATGCACACAAACCGTTCAACCAGCAAAGAATAATGCAGCTCTGTCTAGTTCACGGTGAAAATCTACAATTCATACAAAACCTGTTCTGGGTGCTTCATTTTGACTTCCATCCGTTTCCTCCTCTTTCTTTTTGTACTCGTAGTTTTGTACTCGATAATACAAGACAAAGGGATTTTGCTGACACATTTAGCTCTGTCAGGTGTCATTATTTTGTAATCTTTGATTGTCAGTGTCATGTCTGAACATGCAGTGTTTGGGTCTCAACATATTAAGATATAAAGAGGTCAACGACTCAAAACTGAAAAATACTTTCTTGGTAAAACTCTGCTTGTTTTAACGGCCAAGCTGTGTCATTACTCTCTTTTAGAATAAATCAAACTGGACAATAAAATCATATTTATCAGGTAATTGCCACAATGTAAAGCAGGAAGCCATCAGCTGGCCTATTCAGAGAGGTTAGGTTGTGAGCAGTGATTTCAAATGAGCAGCTAGGCACTGAGATTTATTATGAGTTTTGTGTCCTGAGAGTAACTACTGTGTGGGTTGAGAGCCTGGTTCTGACTGGAAGTATCATTGATGGTGTCTGGGATGCAGTGTTTAGACAGAATGAATGAGTCACTGGTTCAAAAGTTGCCAAATGGCTGATTCAAATTACAGACCAGCTTAATTCTAACATGCAGCTAACTGTCACACATGTATACTCAGTCACTTTCTGTTTTCTTTTACATATATGTGCAGATAAAATGTATCAACAATTTCAAATCAGACAAAGTTGGGACGGCATGTAAAACTGAAGGAAAAAAATAGCAATGAATCTTTCATTTATTTTGGCTTTTATTTCTCCGCAGACAATATTAATTCAAGATGTATCATGTTTTGTTGGAAATATACATTTCCTTAGACAAGGAAGTGATCAAACCCCACTACACTAAATAATTTGGCTTTTGTACTGTTTGCCAATAACGGTCTTGATGGTCCTTTTCAACTTTAGTCCAGTGCGCAGAATGTCTTTCTCTACCAAAATTGTTTTTGAAAAAAGATCTGGCATACTGATTCTTCTGGCCATGTATGTTTTCATTGTGAGGTGTTCTGTGCCTCAGAGCCCTGACCCTAACAACACCTCTGGAGAAGCTTAATAAGATGCTCCTTTTTAAGTTTTAAGACTATTCTTGTGCTTAACAAAGGATTTAGACAGTCATTGCCATGTGGTGATTTTAATTACTGATGAATGATGAATGCAGAGTTGTCTTAGGGATTAAATATCTAAGGTGTTAAATTTATGCACATTAACAACAGATTTCTGAATTGTTTAATGGTTTTGTATATAGAGGGAGAGGTATACAAATGCCTGCCACATACTAAGACACTGGAGATCATCAGTCCATCTTTTCTTCATCAAAGACCTTTTTTTATCTTCTATTGATCCTACATATCTTAACTTTTCCCTTTTTTAGGGTTGTACTACAAACTCAGTGTGTTACTGACTGGGGAAAGAAAAAAAATCTTTCTACAATCACATGTTTAGACAGAGCACACACAACACAATTGTTTAATTCCTCCGTAGTCAGCCCCAAGAGCTTTATGTTTCCCTTATGAGCTTATTGCATTCTTAGTAAAATCTCCACAGACAAGCTAGTTTTATACAACACTCACATGTGGCTACATGGGTTTTTCAGCCACCTGGAGATGATGGAGGAGTATAAAGGTTGGCTGGTTTCAAATAATAAACCACTGTCTTCTACCTTTTCTTCCTTTTCCTCGTCTCGCTGTTCTTCCAGACTCCCTACTCTCCAGCTGCTTGCAGCCTCATTGCTTTTCTGGCAGCTATTTTTAATGCTGACCGAGCCACCAACCAAGCATTCTTTTCCTCAACTGTGGCTTTTGTTCCACAATGAGGCCAGCTTTTCTTTCCTTCCCCTTTACATTTCATTGACTGTTTTTTGGAAGTTTTTTTATTTTTTATCTTACACAATTGTACAAAGAAAGGAGCATATCGGTAACAGAGTGTTAGAAGAAGAAAATTAGCATTGGTGGTGTCTCTGCTTGTCCTACCTATCAGTGTCTGTAAGCTGTTTTTCCCCCTTAATGATGTTTATGTTTTATGTCCTGAGCTTAAACTTTTTGCAGCTGTGGCAATTAAAGGTATGGACATTGGACCCTGTTCTACTCGTAACACCCAAAAAATGTCTTTGACTAAATTTCTTTATAGCAGGTTAAGAGCATCCATAAGTTCATCCTAACAACTGACTGAAGATATAAAAATGAAGCTAGTTGTCCACAAAGTAACTCATCCAGTATACAGATTGTCATGAAGAACTGTGGAATTTGATACAAGATCAAGAAAAGCAAATTAACTTTAAGATAAAAATGCACATCTGTTGGATTGATATGCAAAAGTGCTGAAAAAGAATTAATGTGCAGAGATGGAAAAGTAACCCAAAGGCTGCTGGTCATGAAGCCTGAATTGTGTATTTTTTAAAAATAAGTTTTGGAAAACTTGAACCTAATGCTGCTTCCGAAGCCGGTTCTAGTGCCGGTTCAGAGCTAGTTTAACTAAACAGCCTTCGAAGAACCAGTTTTAGTTTCAATGCCTGAGATCTGCCCCAGAGCTATGTCATTATATAATTGTAAATGTTCCAATTGTTGCTGTATGTTGTTTTAACTGCCATCTTGTATCTAAATCTGTGAGAAGCACCAGAGTGCAGGGAGACAGTTAACAATGTCTCATCTCTGCAACACCATATGTTAACATCACCAACTTGCTTTTATAATGTCTTTTACAAACCGAAGTGTGTGATCTGCTCTGGCATTATAAACTCTGACTAGCATTCATAAACACTAATCCAAATTAGGTTTTATTAACACAGGAATGGGGTTTATATATGCTTGTTGATTTTAAGAAAACATCGAGGAACGCTTCTAAAGAGAGCTACAAACGCGGAATGGAAATAGGAAAGTATCCAGAAATGTAAACTGGCTTAAACTACATCATCATTTTCATGTCCATGGTCATCACCTATAAATGTCAGTTTATTATTCAAGCTACACTGGCTTTGTTTTTGTCTTAAAACATGGTGGTGGTTGATTAAACCCATCATCCAGCCCCCGAACACCTTAGATGGCCAGGCTGGATTGCCAAATGGCCAGATTTATCAAGTTAGTGCTCCTGTAGAACTGGAATAATAATTTCTTGATTTCCTTTTCATGTTTTTTTAACTTCAAAGTCAACTAAATTTATGTGCAGTGGATTAAAACAATCACCTGTTGCAATGCAAATAATTGTCCAATGCCATCAGATCTAGGGTGACCATGTCACCTGAGTCAAGATATATTTATTTCTCATCCTAGCCCTGTCTATAATAGTATGAATGGGCCTATTTAAGCAAAAACTGTTTGCATGGCCTTAAGGATGTGTTACTTGGCAGAAAATCCTTTTTCTTTTTCCTCCTACTTCTTTCTTTTCTTTTCTGCAGGAAAGTGATGGCTCAGCAATGGTCTCAGGTTCCACTGAGTTTCACACCACTTCTCTTGCTTCTCTGTATGTGCATTTGTAAAAATCTCTGTGTTGTGTGCATGCCTGTGTGTGCAGGGGCATGTTTCTTCCTGGCCCCCTATGTCTCATCGAATGCATAGGAAACCCCACCCACTCCCTCTTTTTTGTGCCAAGGTGCTTCAGTCTTCAATGAGTGTAAACTTTCCCCACAGACCAAGAAGCTGTAATTGGAGTCATGTGTAGGGGATGAGGGAATTCCTAACATTATTGGACTTTTCCGGCTCTTGGCAGCATGTCATGTGGCTATGAGGCCGAGGCGGGTCCAATGTGGACACCCAACGCAGGAGAGTGCCACTCAAAGGGAAGGGGAGGGTTTTTTGTGAAACCATAACATCATTTCTGCGATTTATGAAAACCTCAGGAGAAAATATTTGAAAGTTTTTCAGTGACAGCGGTTTTTTTTTGTGCGGATGTGTGTTTTCAACAAAAACCTTGTCCATTGGGTGTGTCTCTGAATCACTTCAAACAACTGCTGACTGATTTAATTTTATTCTTATGTTCATATTATATATCTGAATTTTGTTTGATCATTTAAGGTACTTTATAAGAAATAATAACTTTTTTTTTCGTTTGGGACTGTCTGAATGGATATTTTCAGGTATTTCCGCTTATGCCCCAGCCCAAAGTCATGCAAATTACTCAAATGTAACCACAGATTTAAATGTAGTTCCCAGCAACTGATCAGTGGTCTGCCAGTTGTTTGTCCACACTTGGGCCAAACTTTCCTTCCTGGTCAGGGTCAGCTGACATAAACTCCAAGGTTGTCCGTTTCTGCCACCTCCATCAAACTTACCTGGCTTCATCTGTGGAAGGTCCTTTCCATGGTTCTGTGTGCGATTTCTTGAATTTAAAATAATGTGTTGTTCTGGGAGACAAATGGGCTTCACAATATTATATCTTCTGTATTTTATTCTTCACTTCACCCATTAGGTTCCTAAAGCTCTGCACAGTATCAGGTTGTATCAGAACTGGGCAAGTGAATGCATGTATGGGTAACTGCATGTGTGGTATGTTTCAGTATGGGTTTTTGTCTTTTGTAACTGCATGGGTAAATTGCTTTAAAGTTCACAAGAGGGATTACTCCTCTCTGTACCTTTTTAACAGAGATGATATTGTGTGAAAGGAACTCATGACTCACCAACCAGTGGAAGATGGAAAACAATTTTTGGTGACAGTCTGACCAGTCCTTCTGATTCTCAGCAACATTATAGTTGCTGCTGGGTGGCAATGCTTTTAGCTGTAGATGTTTACTGAAGACAGACTGCATTACAAAGAGGAGAGAGGTCTGTTGTTTTGTGAAACTGAGCTGAAATTCCTGAGCAAAGACTGGAGAATGTCGTCATTCAAGCTATGTGGCTGATGCTGAGGAGCAGGACTTTCAAGTTTTGTTTACTTTGCAGAAAAACACGATACACATGTTAAGATTTACCCAGAAACTTTTTGTTTTTTTCTTGTTTTGATTTTCCCCTCTGAATTTTAGTTAATCCGTCACACAGCTATCTTTATATGAAAAAGAAAAAATCTAAATAATTGTGTTGTGTATTTACTGTGGTTCTACCAGTCGAACAACACAAAAGATAACACCCTCACAAAGAGCCCTTTAACCTGACAGGAGACATGCCTGGACACTTGTGGTAAATCTCCTTTCCTGTGTAGTTACCTACGCCCTTCATTAGTGTTTGTCAACAGCATGACTAATACTTACTTTGTGCGTCCCATTTTATTGGCCTGGTGTTACGGTCCTCATATGTTTTAGAGAAATCTCTGTAAAAGAAAACAGCAGCTCATTAGTTCATATTTTGCAATATTATTATATTATGCAATTTTCTGTAACGTTGTGTGTGTGTGTGTGTGTTGTGATATAGAAAAAGTATTTTCACCGTAACATTTCTCACATAGTCCATGTTACCTTTAATTTGATTGTTTAAAATGCATGACAGCTTTGCATTTCTTGTTTTACTGCATAGTTTGTGTATCATATGATAATTAACGATCAGTTTTCTCTGCTCCCAGATCCTGTTCACACCCACCAGAGGTACCACAGTGATTACAGCTCATCCAGTGAAAGCCCCTCGATAACCTCCTCTGATCTAGACTACAGGCTTGGTAAGACATGCCAGTGATGAAGTTTTTCTCATGTTTTATACTGAAACATGAATAATATAATCTCCTAGTGTAATGTGATTGATGTGCGCAAACCTTTAGACGCAGGTGAAAGACCTGTTATGATTGGGGACTCGGCTCGGTTGAGCGGGGTGCAACTTTCTTCTAGACTAATTTTGCATTCACGCAGCATTCGCTCAAAGGAATTGGACCTTAGATACTGTATTCACTCACTGCCAGAGGCGGTGCTGCAACAAGAATTACTGAAGGAGAAGACAAGACACACAATGAAGGAGAAAACTCTTTCATCTATTGGTTAATGCAGGACTACTACTGTTTCTACCACGTAACAGCCAAATATGCAGTTGATCATATTTGTTTCAGAATTATTATCGAGTTCCTCCCACCCAGAGGGTGCTACATGTGCGTATATTTTGGTTGCATTCTCTCACAATGCTGTAAGCTGAATCCACAATACACTTTGTTTAGTAGTCCACTAATTGTATTTGATCCGCATGAAGCGGACTGACAGAGTGTAGACAGAGTCCGCTTCTTTGATCAGAATCAGAGTTGGTTTGCGTATTGACAGTTCTCAGAATAAAGTGGACTTTCCGAGCAAACGGGCTAGAAGACAAGTGTCTTTCACATATGCCTTATCAAGCAGGGGCAGATGTGTCTCTTTTGTACATTAAAAGAATAGGCCACCGTCTTTACATACCGACATATGTTCTTACCTTACCTTAGACTAGTTGATATGTACCTGT
>JAPMNP010650928.1:0-15126 GCA_029874935.1 Atherina boyeri | reverse complement strand
AGACATCAACAACACTCTGGATAACTAGGAAATGAGGCCCTATGTCAAAAATCCCGAAGTATCCCTTTAAGTTGGGATATCGTGCTCTTTGTTTTTGTATAAAGAGAATTCAAACTTTGACTTGTCAGGTCAGTGCTGTTTTTCTATCAGGTTTTGCAGCGTTGTCATAAGCCAAACTAATGATAAGGTTCTCTTTATGCAGCCAAATGAGTGCTGACCTGTTCTGAAGTGTCTGGTGCCAGATATTAGCAACATGGAGGAAGCAAAAGGTTGCATTGTAAGAAAGTGGGCAGTGTTACTCTATATGTCGGTGGTCAAAATATTATGTCACATTGGTGTATATTCAATAATAATAATGTCAATAGCTGTATGAGAGTAAAATAATTTAAAGTAATCAAAACCAGCTAAACTAATTAAATGTCAACTTGGGCTTGAAGAGCCAAATATACCAGACTAGCCATCACAACAGGCTGATTCTGGATGAGATTTCTAAGCTAAGACCTTTTAAGAGATACAGTATACTGTATAAAGCGAAGAGTCTTTACCTTTAAGCTTCACAGTGTCTCTGTTGCCATCTCATATTACAAATATGGTAATAACCTAAAACACTAGCTTTAGCATTTCTACCCCAGCTGACAGCTTCTTCATGGGCTTGTGCAGCCTGTTCTAACTTGGTTTTGGCCTGATTCCTCATCTAAGACTTCACTAAAACTTTTCTTCTTTCCTGCTAGATTCAGATTAAAAGGAGGGAGAGGGAAGTGGAGCTGATGATACAAGATCGACACAAGAGGATTGAAGGAATCAATCACTCAAGGAAAGAAACCAAAGTAGGTCCAAGCTACGCATTGAAAAACCACAAGGAAATACGGTGTTTCCCCAGGAGGAACTAAGAGCATTCCAGACGACAAGCAGCTAGTTTTTATGAGCTCTTAACACATGCCTCAACTGAAGCATATCTTGTTTGCAGCTGAGCTTTGATGAAATAAAGTGTTCATATTTATTAAAGGTACTATATGTAAGATTCTGGCCAAAAGTGGTACTGCAATCATGTAAAGCCGTAGCCTATGTAAGAAATTGCTAAAAACGGCCAAAAAGGTCAACAAAAATATACACAGAAGTTCTGGATACTTTAGAACCCTCCACCTCCCCCTTATTGGGAGATTTAATCAAATATCAGCACAAAATGTAAACAATGACATCATTTAGGGGCTGCAAACCCGTTTTTGAAATGAGAATATCCTGGCTAAATTGCGGTTGTCAGTGATATAAGTTTTTGAAATGAACATATTTTTTTAATGTCTATCAGCACCATTTAATGATAACTTAAAATAAAGATGATACAGAATTCTTACATATGACTCCTTTAACCTATATTACAGAAAAGTGTTTTGCTAATAGCGGCGACAGGTTTGAATGCTTAGAAATAGTTTTCCATCAGGGTTACTCAATGTTTATTTGCAAGGTTCCCAACTAAGAAAGCATTTACATGCTTGATTTCTAGGAGAATGCTCAGAAACAAATGGAGGCAAGTGTTCAGGTGTTCACGACTGTGATTGAGGCCATCAATAAGACCCACGAGGAGCTGATGGAGGAGATTGAGGAAAGGCATGACGCCGAGCAGAGGAGGTTTGAAAGGCTCATCGACGACCTGATGCAGGAGATTGATGAACTGGAGAAAAAAAGCATCCAACTACAGCAGCTCTCACAAATTGAAGACCACATCACCATGCTACAGGTCAGAGCAGGATTAAGCTAATCTGCTCTTCCATGCAGATGCATAAATGTACTACATGTCCGTGCTCATGTACAAACTCTTTTATTTCTACGGTTTTGCATATTCGAACAAATGAAAAAATCATCAGCATTTGAAGATCAGGTAAATGAAAACTTAGATGAACAGTAATTCATTCCATATCACACTTTGTCATTACTTTTTAATGCGGTATACGAAAAATGTATCTTCCATTTATGCTTTATGTTACACATGTGTATCCGGATGGAGCCTTCTGCCCGTCCTCTACATTCATTTTGCTATTTTGATTCAATATCCGCAGCTTGCAGTTGTGTACTGAAACGATGCAGTACCACCAGAAACTGTGGGGCAGCGTTGTGCAGTATAGCTCATGTGCAACCAGCATAATGAATAAAGCAGAAAACAACAGAAATGGTGGAACTTTCTGAGGAGAAGCTTTGTAAATATGTACAGATCTATATGCATATGATGTTATGAACATGTTAATGGAGATGGGATGTGTATTGGGTGTGAGTCTGAAGGCAGCAAGGCATTGCCCTCTAGTGGATGTATTGCCTGGTAACCATTAGGAATATGAATCTTACAACCACTCACGATTCGATTCAATTCGATTCCGATTCATGGAGTGGCGATTCGATTCAGAATCGATACTCGATTGAGAAACGATTCTCGATTCAGAAACGATTCTCGATTCAGAATCAATACTAATAGTAAAAAAAAGGTGCCAATTACAGCAGGGCTGAGACAATATGCTTTTCTCCTGAATCAATTATTTTATGATTTTTCGGTAAGTACCGATTAAATTTAAATTGTGATTCTTCAATATTGCAGATTTTTAATTTACTATAGTATGGAAAAGACTCATGATTTTCTGAATGTAATTTCCCACATCTTAAAATTTTACAACAAAATTAATAAAAACTATAGACTTTGTTAAAGAAAAATGCTACAAACTTAAATATACTTCATGTTAAAGTGAACTTTAACTTGTTTTTCAAAGCCTGGACAGCATGTTATAAAAAAAAAAAATTATAAAAGAAAACATTTTTTTTTTTTTGAAAATCGATTCTTTAGATTCAAAAATAGATTCAAAAATCGTTAAACAAAGAATCGCGATTCATATGTGAATCTATTTTTTTCCCACCCCTAGTAACCATGCCAATGTAAACCTTGCATGATGGACATTCCATACGTCAAGTGAGCCTATGGACCCATATGGTCTTTCCACAAGTACCTACTTGGCTCGACTCATATCTTTCACAAAAACCCTAGCAAACCCTCCTGTACTTCTCTAGAGTGTTTCATCTCACTTCCCACAGCCTCCTTTGGCTCTCCTATTTTACCTTGGGTCTAACCAAAGGCATAGACCGGGCAGCAATAAGCAAATAAAAAAATAAGAAGCATCCTCAGCCATAAAAGGGTAGGGTGTTCTCTCCGGGTTGGCTGATCTTCCCAGGAGTGGATATCCCAGCAGGTTCACCCTGCCAATCAGAAATATCTTCCTCAGTAAGTGTTCCATTGGAGCTTTTAGGCCATGTCTTTTTTAAGGGAAATGCATAAATTTATCAGTTACTGCAAACAAAAGTATCACGTCATAACATCATTGTTGTTTATGAGCTAATGCAGTAATTTGCATTGTATAAGTTAAGTTCAGTGCAAACGAACATTAGTGCAATGTTGTGATTATTTAAAAAAAATGTCCCCACCTAAAGGCAACACTGACAACCTCACCGCTGTTTCTGTCCCCCATTCAGACTTTCAATCAAGCCTACACTTTACCAACAACTCAGAACTGGGCGAAGATTCCTGTTTACGGAATTGATTTTCTGGGTTATATTCGTACATCTTTGAGGAATGCACAGCAGTTCCTCAACATGGAGATTAGGAAGCAGGAATCCATTGGTAAGAGCTGTTACCAATTGCTACAGTATAATATGAAGAACTGGAGAATGCCAAAAGATAGGTTTCACAAATAAGAGATTAATAAAAATGGTGGTGTCTCAGTTTATTGGACTCCATGTCTCTGACATACTGATGGGTTGGAGATTATTTAATGAGAGTTTAAAGTTTTTTAAAGGGACACACCACCATTTGGGCAAATACGCTCATTTCCCACCTTCCCTCGAGTTAAACAATTGAGTTTTACCTTTCGCCTGTTCATCCAGCTGTTCTCTGAGTCTGGCGACCTCATTTGTGGCTTTAGCTTAGCATGAATCATTGAATAGACCATAGACCATTAGCACCTAACTAGCTAGCATCACACTAAAGAGTTAATTAAAAACTCTGGTAGTTTTCCCATTTAAAAGTTGTCTCTTCTCAAAGTCGAAAATGTAATGACATTAACGGAAAATGAAACAGGGCGCTTTCCTGGACTGACCAGACATGGAACTACAATCTGATTCCAGCATAAAAATCAAGAAACGATGCGAATGTTCCACGGCACAGCAGCACATTGATATATGGTGTGTCCCTTTAAATTAAGGAGGTGATTTGATAAATCTAACAATTTTCATTCATCGTTTCACTCTCTATCACTGCATATATCAACTGATAAAGAAAAAAATACATTCTGGTTTTAATATGCTCTGCCATTCCTCTGACAGAGCTCCGGAAAATGAAGAAATTTGCAGGTTTGTCATTTTAATTGAATACTGAAGCTTTAAGTTCAATCTTTATATTCGAATGAACATTTTTAGAAATTTCTATCCAGTCATATTCTTTCATATATTTCTCTTTTCCAACAGACGATGTCACCATTGACCCCAACTCGGCAGGATCCTGGCTCACTGTCTCTGAAGATGGGAAAGAAGTCAAGCCGTCTCCAAAAAAACATAAACTTCTAGGCATCACTTCAAAGTCAGGAGAAAGCATGTTTGCTGCTGCAATTCAAGGTCTCACCACAGGCAGGCACTACTGGGAGGTCGGGGTGAAGGAGAAATCCAACTGGGCACTGGGAGTTGCATCTGGCACTTTTATAAAGGGAGAACCAGTTACTCCCTTCCCAGAGAATGGCATGTGGGGTATAAGTCACCAAGATGGTGAGCAGTACTTTGCATTAATGGAAGAGCCAGTCCCTTTGCTGCTCTCATGTCATCCTCTGAGGGTGGGCGTGTTTGTCGATTATGAAGAAGGACAGGTGTCATTTTTTAACATAGAAGCCAAAACTTGCATCTTCACCTTCACCAAGTGCAACTTCACAAACAAGCTTTACCCTGTTTTTGATCCTTGTCTGGCTGCAGAGAAAAAAGAGGTGGCTCCTTTGAAGCTTATGATTGTTGAGATCACTAAATGAAAAACTGACCAAGATTAGTAGGAATGAGCAAAATCACACCCATTTCATTTGCTCAGAGATGAAATTACAAAAATCACACAGTTCCATCATATATCAATGATTAATTCTGTTACACGTTGGAAATAATATCTTCTTCATTGTTTATTATCCAACGGGGATGGGTTCATTATGTGCTCAGCAATATTTAATTTTTCTTACATTCACTTTTATGTTTCAGACATGTTGATAATGATAATAATAACCTTTATTTAACCAGGAGAGGCCCATTGAGATTAAAAATCTATTTTGCAAGGGAGACCTGGCCAAGATGAGCAGCTGAGTTACATCACATCATTACATACATACAGAGACACAAAGAAAAACAGAAATAAAAATAAATAAATAAATGGAAACGGTTTGAAAGCCAAATTTGCACTTACAATAAAATCTCAATTAAAAACATTGACATGTGATGGAGTCCAACTCGAAACATCTAATTTTTGACTTAAAAACACTCAAAGGAATCACCTAGATGCACCTTTCCTAAAGTAGAAATGCTTCAGAATCAAAACAAAATTTCCTCCATATTTTCTTCCATAGTTTTACTAGATGCTCATTCAATCATCAAGTTAAGTGAGCAGTTATCACTGAGTCTGCCTTTGTGAATTTCTGCGTACTGTAAATTATGCAATTCAGATTTATACATGTAAATATGCTTGTGAAGCTAAAGCCTTGGTTAGCTTAACTTAAACTAAGAAAGCTAAGCAGAAGCAAACTAAAACTGTGTCACATGTTTGTTCAGCGTGCTTCAAAAGCTAAAAATGTGAAAGTGGCATATGACTTTTTTATGTTTAGTAGTTGAAGAGTAGAAACAAGTATATCATTGCACATAATGTAACACTGGTAAAATGCTGATTTTCTGTTGGGCTGTGTTAAATAGTCCCAAATTATCTACACTTATGTGTGGACAAATCTTTTTAGGTTTAATTACTGATCTCGCAAATAAAAGACAACCACTCTAGTACCTGAGCCATTGGTGCGTTTAAGTATATACCATATATGTAAAAATAAAAAAGTGAAACAACTAATTTCTTTTGTCTTTTTTTGTCATAGTTTTTATTGATCTATTTATTTTATTATTTTACAGTTTTTCATTCTGTAGTTAGTTTTCACTCTTATAATTTTGCCATTTGATCTGAAAGAGTGAAGAAAAAGCCCAAAAAACAACAATCCAGAACTCTTTGCGTACATGTGTGTCATTTTTTTAATTTGTCGCATGGTTGCAGATCTGATTATGTTTGGTTACCATGGAGTCAATTAATGCCAATTTTAGAAAGCCTTAGCTGCATTTCAGATGCTTAAAAAAATATCTTGCATCATCTGTTTTTCATTTTATTTTATTTTTTTATTGCTATTCAAATATTCTTTATGGATAACTTACGACTTATAAAATAAGTGTGGTCTTATCGGCATGTCCCTTTAGAAGGGCTGGGGTACTTTGAAAATTGTAGTATAAAGCTAAATTAAAGGATTTGCAAACTATTGCATGTGTTGAAATGGAGAAAACGTGTTTGTTTGTTTTTTTAATATAAGTAAATCAAATTCTGAAAATTTTGAAGATGGGCAACAACAAAAAAAATGTGTATGGTTCTAAGAAAGTGAATTGATATGAAGACAGCATCAGTGTCAGAAAGTCAGAAGTAAAAATGGGAAAGTTGCTTCTCTCTCAAAAATCCATCTGAAAAATTTCAATATTTCAACAGATCTGGGGCAAAAGGCGCAAAAGGTATTGCATATCTATAAGATTTTATGGGGAACCCATTGGAAAGAATGAACTTGCAGGTGACGCAGATACAGACTTACACATATGTTGAAACCAGGTGTAAATGTCAGCATTTAGGTAATGTTTTAAAAGAAGCCGACCTGATTTTTGAGTGGGAATCACTGCACTGGTCGAGAAACACTTTTAAAAACTAATGTGGAAACAATTTGGTCAGCCAAAAGTTTCACCTTTTTATTTGGAAACAAAGAAGAGGAGAAAGATCATCAGATCATTAACATTATCAGTTTATCAGCTCACAGTTTAACAGCCGGCATCAGCAGCCCAATGCAATGTAAGCCATGCGGCCGCACGGCTTACATTGGTCAACTTCTCTCTTCCAATCCCCTCGCTCCACTAAGAGCTTGCGTCTCCGCCCCGCCCCCCTCCTGTGGTATCAGCGGCAAGCAGCTAGTAGCATACAGTCTATGGTAGCTAGCTAAGTAGCATTAGCTCAGCAAAAATAGCAGAATGGAGAAAAAACAAATCGACAGCAGCAAGCGGCCCCTGCTTGCTCATACAGCAAAGGTCGGAAGAAAGCGGAAGTCTGCAGAGGAAAAGGCAGAGACGAAAAAGAGACGTGAACAATGCCGGACTCAAAGTCGAATCAACATTGAGTCAATCATTGATCGATGGCGGAAGCTTCAAGGGGATTTGGGTTTAAAAACCGACACAGACACAACAGACTTTTTGTTGAGCAGGTAGACATTTATTTATACTTTTATGGTGTGAGTTGTTACATAGATAGCTTTTTATGAGTCTATGACAATGCTTGCTCACGCTGCTGTTCGGCATTGGCGTTTTAGCCGTTTAGCATTGCCTATAACGGGGTGCAAGATGTGCTATGTGCTGCTATAACAATTACTCTTCCTGTTTACTCTCATCTGCTCCGTGCACTCACTACAGGCGCATCATCTGACTGCAGAGAGGAGGTTAGCAGACAACAGAGGAGTGGAGGATAAAGAACAGAGACCAAAACCTTCAAGTAGGGCTGTGCTGACGTAGTAGAGGCGTGTCTTTGGAAGGAGCTCTGGGGAAAGGGGGTGGAGTTTCTTGGCTGTGTTGTTTTTTAAAATTCTAGCTTTCTCTGGCTCTGAGAAAATATCGTAGACTATGCCTTTAAGTCATTCAAACATAGCGTTGAAAGGATTTATTTAAAAAAAAACTCTGGAGTTAATGTTTGTTGAAATATTTGAATGTTCACTTAATTTTACTTTTAAAAAAAAATCACACAAATGATAGTTTTCATCAAGAGTAAAAACCCACCTAACTCTATTTTACTTTTACCAGCTTTATTGTCTTCTGTTTCCAATAGGAGGGAGTTTGCTCTCTGGAAAAAGTTCCCCAAACATTGAAAACACAACAAGTTCTGTGGTTTTAGGGCTTTGAATATTGACTCTGCATAGCCACAGAAATCTGTGTGGTAACAAAGGGAGGGCAGGTGGAGAAGCTTGGGTGTGCCACACTGAAAGTGGGAGGGGCCACTTCAAGTTTCAGGAAGAGCTGAGCACCTGTTGCTGAGAGATTCATTGCAAAGTTCATGACTTGAAGGACTGCAGTGCTTTGTGTCAGAGACAAACATGCAAAGTAAGTTTTATATATCTTACATGGTTTTAGCGTTTCTTACTTTCACTATTCAACATGTTATGAATGTTAAAGTTTTTCTGTTGAGTTTCTTCTATAAAAAAAAGTTTTAAAAAAGGCACATATAATCTGAGAAATGAAGTTGGACACATTCTGATGTGGGACATGTCTCCATGTGTCTCATCAGACTGTAATCAATCTGCTTAAATCTTATATGACTCAAGTTCCAGTGACTGCGAGCTGATTAGATTTGGGTTAAAGTGACAGACAGCTGAAATCTTGTTTAAAATACCAGCAACAGTGGTTGTTTTGTTTATGGAGGTTAACCTGGAGCAAGTGCTCTTCTGGGGCTGAGAGTCCTGATTTTCTGCATTCCTTAAATAGTCCCTCACTCACCACCTGACAGAGTGACGCCTTAAAGACGCCTCCTGATTTTGTTGAATACTTTTCTGTTAATGTTACTTAATGCAACATGATTTTTTATGTAACTTGGGTAAAAAAATGTTTTTCTTGTCTTATTCAAAGACTGATACTTTTGTGTAAAATGTGTGAAATCAGATGGCCTTCACTGTCTTTCATCAACAAGGCGTCTTTTGTTCTGTTTTGTTTGTTCATGCCTGACTACTAACTCACCATTCCTCTGTGTGGATGGTAGCTGGCCTTCGCCCTGCCCACTGTGTGGCTTCTTGAACAACACCAGTGTTGTTTTTATGTGAAATAACGTTATGTTATGCACAGTGCCTTTAAAACAATTGTCATTTTTCATGTTCATTATTTGGACTTGAGTTTTCCATGTCAAACAAGGGGTAACTGTAAATGGATTCAGATAAAAGCAAAGTACATTGTTGAAAGGGATGTGAATCTTACAACAACTCACGATTTCGATCCGATTCGTGGAATGATGATTGGATTCAGAATCGATTCCCGATTCACAATCAATACTCTTAGTAAAAAAAGGTGCCAATTCCAGCAGGGCTGAGACAAAATGCAGAATTCTCCCAATTCAATTCTTTTATATTTTTTTTTTTGCAAGTGCCGGTTAGATTTAAATTGCGATCCTTCAATTTTGCAGATTTTGACAAGATACATTACTTTTTGAATGTTATACTTCCCACATCTTAAACCTTTACAACAGAATGAATGGAAAATATAGACTTTCTGATGTAAACTGCTACATACTTAAATATACATATTTTCAAAGCCTGGACTGCATGTTTAAAAAAAACCAAAAAAAAAAACTTTCTTTTAAAATTGATTTTTTTAAATTAAAAATATCGATTCAAAAATTGTTAAAGAATCGCAATTCTTATGTGAATAAATTTTTTTCCCCACCCCTAATGAAAATACCAACAATGAGCTGCTTTACTTACACTTTGTGTGTATTCAGTTGGTTTCAGCAGTTTTGGAAAGAACACACCTGAGTATGAGTCCACAAAACTATTTGTTATGCATGGAACAAATCTGCAAGTCTTCCTATTCAGAAAGATCTTATTGTAGAGATCATGTGGTTTCTTCTCTGTCGCCATAAAGACCTGATTCAAACATTTAAAGGGCTTACATCTGCACATGTAGCTGGAGTCAGTTAGTGCAACTAAAATAACTAACGTTGTGGAAAAAATTCAAACGATCACCAATGAGTCTGAGTTGTAAAAAATAAAAAAGTTTATTAAAGAAAGATGAATAAAACGCAGAATCAAAAAGTCGAGACAATTGCAATCGGAGAGCCCGTTCAGAGAACGTCAATCTGCGGGATTCTGGAAGAACTCTGACACTTTTTAACAACTTCAGCATAGGCTTTAACTTTCACTGCCTGAAGTTGCCCCTTGGTCTCAACCAAAATCTCTTGATCCTAAAAAGCGTCTTGTATTACTGATGGAACATGGTGGATAAACAAATCAAGTAGTCTATCATTTTACCTGTCTTTGTATAGTAGATATGGCGTATTTTCATAATCCAGAAACCAACCTAAAGACTTTAAATCTCTCTCTTTCTTCCTTCTACCATCCAGGTGTCAGCTCTCCGGGGGGCAGAGTCCTCTCTGAGGACCAGTTCACCTGCTCCATTTGTCTTGAGGTGTTCGTAGAGCCGGTCTCTACGCCATGCGGTCACAGTTTCTGCAAGGCGTGCCTGCAGGGCTACTGGAACCACAGCAAGAAGTTCCTGTGTCCTATGTGCAAGAAAAGCTACTCCAGAAGACCTGAGATGAGCGTCAACCGGGTCTTAGCTGAAATCTGCTCCCAGTTTCAAGGGCTGGCGGTGGCTGGAGGTGCTGGGGGGACCACGTCACGAACAGGCCAGCTGAATCTTAGCTCAGACACAGGCCACAGCAGCTCCCTTGGGCAGGATACCGGGGAGTTTGCTCGGCCTGGGGAGGTTCCCTGTGATGCTTGTATTGGACGGAAGTTAAAGGCACTGAAGTCTTGTGTGAACTGCCCTGGATCTTTTTGCGAGACCCACCTCAGGCATCACAAGAAGGTCTGTTCTGTCTCGTATTTTTGTTAGCTTTCAGGTTATCGCTAAAGGATAAAGTCTGTTTTCCTAAAAAGTCCAGATTTTGTTATCGAATACAGAAAAGCTGCTGAACTTGTCTATGTCTACACCTTACATCCGGAGACTTAAATTCAATTCTTGGTCTGTCCACCAGGTCAAAACTCTGACATCTCACCGTCTGATCGAGCCTATCTTCCACCTGGAGGAAAAGATCTGTAAGAAACACGAACGTCTTCTGGATGTCTTCTGCCGCACTGATCATGTCTGCATCTGCCCTGCCTGTGCCGACGCCACGCACAAATCCCACGACATCGTCTCCATCGACCATGAGTTTCAAAAGAAGAAGGTGAGCTGAGGCATTTATTAATTTCCCTTTATATGATGGAAGAAAAAAATTGCTGCTGCAACTCAATGAGTCAATAGAAAGATGTAATAGTTTCAGAGGCAAGCATAAAAGTGGACAATAACTGCGCTTACAGTTTTAAAGAATATAAATCCATTTATCAATTATGTAAAACTCGGGGCATTTGGACCAATAACCAACTTCTGGTTTTCTTTCTAGAGTAATTTGGGAAAGAAGAGGTCAGAGCTGAAACATCTGATCAAAGAGAGAGCCAAGAAACTGGAGGAGATCAAGCAATCAATCAAGGTTATCAAGGTGGGTCCAGTTCAAATTGTAAACAATTACTGAGAACAAACCAAGTCGGCTAAAAAAAAACAGGTTTCATGGAACGCTGTAAGAACATTTCCCATTTGGTTAATATATGGTTTACCAGTGAAGTATTTCTGTTATCAGCGGGATACAGTATTTGTTTTAGCGGCTGTTAATTAGTTGCATGTTTGAGTCCCGAAATGTTTTCTGAACACCTAGGATATGTGGAAAATTTACAAAATGGTCATGTTTGATTGTAATTCCACTGAGTTTTGGTAGGAATGTTCAACAAAATATTATTTTGGTTGTTGTATGTTTTTATGAAAAAATACTATAGCTTTACCTTTAGGAAGAGTCTATTAGCATTAGCATGAGACATACCAAAATAAAACCAATTAGAGATGTTGTGTTTGGATGATATTCATACTCTCAGTCCCCCAAATATCTAGAAAATGTTCTGTCACTTATAACCTTGTGTGGACATTCTTTTTAGTTTATGACTCTTATCGATCCAGTTTTTGGAGAACTACAGGCTAAAGTTAGCTTCTTGGAAACAACTTGTACTGTGAGGTAGTAGTTTTATAGAAACTTTAGATTTGGATTTTTTATTCAAGTGTCAAACCCTTTTATTGGTGCCAAGCCCTCAGGGGCTTATTATACACTTTGACAGATAATACACAATAGCCACGTGGCAGAATACAAAGCAAAGCACAACATAATAAAACCTATGGAAATATGGACACATATAAGAAGGAAAAATTTGTCAAATGGGATACAAAACTCTTTGCCGCAAACATCAGGCCTTTTCCACAAATTTTGCAAGAGCAAAAATTTTTCAAACAACCAGCACAGCATTTCAGCTTCATGTTTCCGAAATAAATCAGGATTTTTTTTAACTGAATAAATTCAAAAAGAGAATTCCTTAGATCAAAAGTATTGTAAGAAGTATTGTTACTGGTTTGTGTGCTTTGTTTTTTTATGTTTTACTAAAAAAATAACATCCTGCTTTTGGAATGTATTTGACAGCTGGACCCTTTTTAGTAAAAATTTTATGTTTAAATTCATCATCAAAAGCATTTTTGTTAGCCTGTGGATGCTACGGAAGGACCAAATTGTCCATTTTTAAGCTTAGAGTAAAGCAGTACAAAGTTCCCAGTTGCCATTAAGTTAGTTTAAAATGGATTGGATCAGACACGTGTTCTGATCCACCGCTGTTGTAAACACTTTTGCACTGCCTGTTAAATATTCACCAACTACGGTAATGAAGTTGTTATCATCCTCTGAAGCTCAAAGGCTTCATTAAAACACACTGATCAAGGCTGGCTCATAAAACATGAGCTGGTTGTTGCTTAAGGGCCCTTTGAAGAGACACATCAGACATTTTCATTTCTCATAATGTAGATTAATTTGCTTTTGTCATAGATTAGGAAACACATTTGGGCAAGACACCACCCTCATACCTTTCATGCTCTGGGGCGTTAAAGAAGACAGTGAGCCAATACGGTTTGTTTGTTTTTTCTTGTGAACACAGAGTCATGTCTGAGGCCGTCAAACCGGTGAGACCAGTGAAAACTCTTACCTTTAGTTTCTCACACCGCACCTTAGCCCACAACTGCAGGGCAGTAAAACGCACCTCTAGAATAAGAAAGGAAAACATGAAGGAACACATGCTTAAAGGGTTTTCCATGACAATCGTGTGAGTGGTGCTGAGCGAGTGTGCCAAGCCCGGGAGATAAATTCAGATCAGGCAAACATTAAAATGTATAAGGTGGCCTATATTTCAGTTTCCAAATAGCACATTCAGAAGCTCTTCATCTGTTTGTTTTTTTCAATATAAAGAATTGAAGACATTATTAGTGACTTTTTTTCTTTTTTTTAAAAAAAAAAAGAGAAATCTATATCGTTATGTAACTTTTTGTTACCTACTTAGGTTTTTTTTTTTTTATCTCTGCTGTCAGATACAGTGAGGATTCAGTTACTGCAGGGTTGAGAATAGTCAGAACAGTGTGTGTATTGTACACACATGACTGCATGTGTGCACACTTCTGTTTGGGTGCCAGCTGACATGATGAAAACCATTTATTTTCAGATTTGCAGAGTGTATAAACAGTATTATTGAATATAAATATAAATAAAATTGTATAAACTTTGTTGTAAATTAAAACCAGTGTGTGGAAACTGGAGAGCAATGTTGAAACATATGCTGAGATAAGAAGCTTGGTGGTTTCTTTACGCCTGGCTGGGAGACAACACAACCTGTTAGACCAGTTGTAAAACTGGCAGACAGATTCTTCCTGAGCCATGCAGGAGACGGATGATTAAACATGGCTGTGATCTCTGAAACTGCAGAATATCAGTAGTTTAAGTGGATTTATTTGGTGCATAACCAACTCCATCGCCAGGGGCTGATGGGGAAAGAGATAACAAGAGATACTTTAAGTGAATACAATAGTACAGTTTTCATTTAATAAATGTCCCAAAAGATCAACAACAAAGCAATTTCAGTTTATAAAAACTTCCTCAATGCATTTGTAACAGATAAGAGTAAAACAGCAGCTTCTCTAATGTTTTTCTCACATTGCTGTCTCGTATCAATAAATCATCATCATGAAGCTGGCGTTAAAACCATACCCTGGTTTTAACAAGGGAAAAAACAAATTTATATAAAGTTACAACTTCCTTCTAGAAAGCAATAACTGTCTAGCAGGAAATATGTTGGGTGGAAACTTGGAAAGATGAGACAAATTCCAAAAGGGAGCAATAATCCAATAAATATTTAAAGTCATGATTATATCACCATTAAATTGGGGAACTTCAAATAAACAGATTTGAAAAAAGAAAAAAAGCTTAAAACTAATGCGCCTGAGACTGAAATATCTCAAGTTTGGTTAACTGTATAGATGAGTCTAGATATTGCATGATTACTCTGTATAGGAAATATTAATGATTGCACTGATTGCATATCAATGATTGTGGACACTGAACCAGATTAAGTTATTATAACTATGAGTGACAATATTATCCACTGGAATCTGAGAGAAATACAAATTCTACATTTTAAAAAATGATTTTTTTATTTAATTTCATTACAATTTATCATCTGATATTTATATATAGTATATCCAAATTAGATGGGTAGCACCAGTAGTATTTTATTTGATCTAATTTGACCAGAAAAAGCCTCCTTAAGATTAAAAATCTCTTTTCCAAGAGTGTATTGTTCTAGAAGAAGCAGCAGCACAGTTAAAGGAAAAGTACCGCTTTTTTTAACCTGGACCTTATTTATAGCATGAAATACGTTCATGAAATCACCTGGACAATTTTGGAGTTACTTGAAGTCTACTGGGAGATATTTAGATCGATCGTGCTGGCGTTGTCGGGGCAACAGCACCATCGGATCACTTTCTTATGTAGTGTTGTTGTCGTAACCAGTTTGTGTCTCTATATCTATAGTTTCGGATGACAACAAAGCCGTTCTGAAAGGCACAGAGAGATAGTACAGCAACTAATAACTAAACACTGGTGAAATTAAGGCATTTTGTGGCAGATAATGTCTT
>JAPMNP010650909.1:0-12864 GCA_029874935.1 Atherina boyeri | reverse complement strand
ATCGATTTTTAAAATAGAAAAATCTATTTTAAAAAAAAAAAATATATATATATATATATTTTTTTTTCTTTAAACATGCATTCCAGGCTTTAAAAACATGCACTCCAGCCTTTATATTACGCAGAAACCCTAACTTTTGTTCAAACTTATTTTTAGAGTTAGCTACCTAAGAGTAGCAATTGAGGAGCACACAATGTCTTTGTTAAAAACTTCTCTAAGAATTTAACTTAATAAATGTGAAAAAGACACTTTAATGTCTTCACTTGTCATTCTGTATACCAAAGCAGATGAGAAAATCGAATCGTTTTTAATCGAAAATCTTTTTGAATGGAAAATCGATTTTGAATCGAATCGTGGCCCTAAGAATCGGAATCGAAAGATGGTAAAAAATTCCCACCCCTAATAATTAGCAACTGAATGCTGTGTCCTTCAACAACTTTGTAGCTCCATACCAACATTCATTTTGTGAAAAGCAATCGCATACAGTGAAAAAACCTCTAAATTCAAGAAAATGTCAAGCCGTTACCACTTCACAAAGTTCTTCAGGCAGTATCACATAGAATATCATTGCCAGCATCAAGAATATGGCTTTTTTCTTCTTCTTTAATTGTTAATATCGAAAGCCCGAGGCTGAAATAGCGTAGGCTATGCAAAAATTGTCAGCAATCGACAATAGCAGGAATGACATTTTCTAAAATGAGTTGATAACCGAGTTAAACACCTAATTATAGGGCAGCCAAGTGGTATTATACAAGAATCTAAAAAGGTCTCCAGTCCATCCTGCACACTAAAGATTCACAGACTGCAGTTCTTTAAACTGATTCCTGAGTTTTATGAGGTCCTGACTTCCCCATTAGAGTTTTCTTTTTTTAAGAATTACATTTGACTATGCACAATTATTTTTGTCAACTCTTCCTTTAAAATTCGGCCGAGTTTTCGTTATAACATACCAACCCTTAAACATCTTTTATGTTAAATGGATTTCCCAGCCATCTACGATAACTTTTACAGCACCAGATTGAAATTCTCCAGGTTAGAGGACAGAGGAGAAATTTGCAGTTTGATCTGTTGGCTTGTTAAACATGCAATTTCTAATAAATAAAATATTTTTAAAAAGGATACAAACATCACATACAATACAATCTTTATATTTCAATATCAAAACACGAGGTATCTGATATTTGGTTGCCTTATAAGTCAAAGGCAAATCAAACAAACAGTCATAAGTATGACAGACCTGATGCAACTTAGCCTATTGTTATGCAATTTGTCTGTGATGGGTTTGAGAACACTATACTTTAAAAAGTGCAAGTTAAATAATAATCATTCATTGCATTGAGATAAATTATGATTAAAAAAGCGGCACTCTCTGTAAACCTAATATCAGTGTTTTACTATATGATAACTTCACCAGTCTGTGCATTTAATACATTTTTTTTGCATGTTTTTCTTTTACTATTATTTACATGCAACTTGACTTAGGAGCACACAATTCAAGATACACAATTTGGATTTGTTTGGTAGGATTGAGAGGTATGTTGCCCACATTGTTTCTATGCAGTGTTTCCACAGCCTAATTTCTGCCGTTCCAGGTGCATTTCCCTTGAAAGTCTCGGATACTCATGCATGAAAAGGGCTATAAATGAGTAGTTTAAGTGGCAGCTGGCACAAATGGAAAACTGCATATATTACTGAGGACAAAGCTACGTACCTCCATCCTCTGTGTGGCAGTTCTGCGCTAACAAGACTCAGTTTTCTTTTAGTGACCTCTTACATTTCCCCTGACATTATTTCCTAACAGAAACTTCCACACTAAAGACATGCTATGCTAGGATGACTACTTACACTAGATGTGATGCATTCACTTGACTGAAAGAAAAATGGGCTCAAATAGTCTCTTAACTGTTAAGTGTTCACCCAATAGTTTATACCAGTTAAACATTAAATATCATTCAATTGTGGATCTATGACTATTTTATGTCAATACTGGATTTTGTGCATCATCTGTAAGGCCGACTTCTCACATTTCTACAAACAAGCCAAAACCACTGATCTGTAAAAATCATGCATACAACACAAAACCGTGCATGGTTAATGCTAATATTACCGTTTAAAGCGTGTCCTTGTAACTTTATACACAACGTGCATGTAATGAGTCTATGTTGAATGCTTATATGGAAATTCAATGATTTATGTCAAGCATAAATGTTCATCAGCATGGTCTGCTTGACCTGATGGAAATCAAGCCAACTCCAGCCAAAAAAACAACAAAGGCATCAGTCCTCCCATCATGAGGATTCAACTAAAACTGTGCTTCTGAAACAATCACCAAGAACAAGAGGTCTCTCAACTTTAAAATCTTCTTTTCTGTTTATTCATTTCCAAGTTTACGTCATTGCTGCCTTGCCACTGGTGGTGATACAGTGACCTAGTTCCATAAGCAATGTTGAACCCAGTCTTATCATTTGGTAGACGGAGCAACAGTGCAGACATGACCACTGCACCAGACGGTGCTTCCTTTCACAAACCAATAAGGTGTGAGTGTGGGGTCATTAAACACATCGGGGCAGTGAGAATGCATTATGGTTTGAACCTCTTCAAGCGGGGCAAAATTACATGTTTAACATTAAACAATGTCCATGCATCTGATATTGTGAGTGAGATCAGGACTGATCCATATGCAAGGGATCTGAGCATCACTGGTCTCAGACATATTTGGATCCTAAGCATACTTGTCTTGATGTAAAGCTGAAGGTAAAAAACAATGTTGATCAACATAACTATGATAATCAAGTCACACTGATGTAAAATCTCACATCCACATGGATGGGTTGAACTGATTTGGTGTAGTTGCTGCCAATAGCTGCTATCACACCTACCAAGTGTGCTTAATAGTGACAAAGCCTAAATAATAAAAGTGATTTTTTTTTTTTTTTGTAAAATTCATTCTAGATATTAGTAGTCACAACTTGTGTCGTTAGGGTATTGCTTATAAAAAATATGTATTTCCTCAATAGATGAAATGTGGAGTAAATACAGAGTGAGAAAAAGAGGGATTAAAAGACTCAATCTAAACCCAAAGAAAAAGAAAAAAAGAGGAGGGGGGTTCAATCGGTGTGCAGATTGTGTGCGTGTGTAAAGCACACACACAACATGTAAATCAAGGTCTAATGTGCCAGCACTGAAATTTCAGGAGCTGAAGTTGACAATAACGTAAACGACAGGCTAGTTTGCCAAGCTTTCTTTCAATTAGTTCGTATCGTTGATTTACCATCTTCAAAATGAAAAGTTAAATTATAAGCCTCATTATTCTAAGAAGTCTGAAACAATTGGCTGCCAATTTATGATGTAAACTAATTATGTCTAACACAACAGTCCCAAATTGAACATAGCTCAATCAATAGCTGTGAAAATAAAGCTAAATATCATAAACTTCATGAAGGATTATTTGCTGGATTAGTTTGAGTTCAGTTTGGGATAGAGAAATAAATGCATTTAGAAAAAATTATCAAGAGTCTACTCAATTTCACATTATAGTAAGAAAGGCTGTCTCATATGCTTGTTTTTGGGCTTGCACTCATAGACCCAAAAACCTGGTTCATAATTTCTCTCGCGAGATTTGGCAAAGAAAAAAATTGTATGGCACACTTTTGCCTTCTACTGCTTCTCATGATAGAGGAGTAGTTACACTTCCTAGTAGGTATCCCACACCACCTAGCGAGCAGATTCATTGAAGGGCCCCAAACCACGAGTTGTCAACAGCACCGTCTTCTCTATATCATTCATAGCTCAACAAGCAACAATAAGAGTGGGGCTTTGCTCTTTGTTAGCTCAAGGATGTGTTACGTACAGGTATACTGTCAATTTAACGTGTTTGGTGGGTGAGCACATGAAGAGCCACCATTGTAAACAAAAGAAGCTATGACACCACCTAGGTCAACGAACGGGGGGAATGCATTCACAAAGCACCAAGAGCAGAGAGGGAAATAAACACACAGACGATTCGGAGTGATACACCAACATCAAATTGGATATATAGCTATCGGTGTCACACCGCCATCTTGGAATAGGCAGCCAGCCATTAACGTTACTTGTAACGTTTGTCAAAATATTTCCGATTATTTTACACTAATAAGAACTTAAAAAGCACCATGGTATGCGTTAAATGAAACAAACTAAATGTCACAAACAATTTGTAAAAGTGCGGCTGTGTTTATACCAATGAGAATGCTGTGTGCACTAGCTAACCTGACCAAGTAACGTCAACGGGTAAGCTGCACCCTGCAGACACAACTACGTTTACGTTACTCCCACGATCAGTCATAGCCATATAAAGATACTGTTGTGTTTAAGGGTGGATGGGAGATTTGGGGACGTGCAATTTTACACTTTCATGATGGCATAAAAGTTTATTTGTTAAAGTGCAACGTTTGCAGGACAGAAAACCATTACGACGTTGTGTTGTTGGTGGTGTAATTCTAGGTACACAAGGATAAGCTGCATGGAATTGCAATACATAAAGCTAGGAAGGGCGGTTGCCAAGCAAACTAATATGGTAACAATAACAGGGTGGTCAACTCAATAGAGTCTGGGCTACCTGGCAGCATAGGCCAAATACCCGGTATAACAGTTAACTGCAGGTGCAGGGTCGCTGCTCATCGCAGCTAACTGGCTAAAAGAGGGGCTGCGGCTAGCTGGCCTTGGTCTCCGTAGCCAGTGGGCCACTTGCATTCAGCCTGGCTTACTACTTGGTGGGCAAATTCACTGCCCTGCACAATTACTAAAAGGCTGGAGTGAGTCATGTGAATCTGATCAATGCTTGGTATTACAATACATCCAGATAAATTAACTACCTTCATCAACAGGGCCTTCGTTCTGGCGCCATCTTCATGAAGCTTCAGAAATCCAAACAGTGAGCTGCAAGCAAGAAGACAACATAGGCGGCTCAGTATCACTTGCAGAGAGGTTCGGGAACATTTTCAACATGCAAAAATGGGAAAACGATTAATTTTCAAACTGAGCGATTATGGAAGTGCACGGAGTAACAATCCCGACCTGTCGATCCCGGCCAAACTGTCCCTCTCCTGGGCTGTCAGTGTCGGAAAGTCCTCCTCTGTTTCACTCGCTTTTCCCGCCGCCATTTTCTTTCCCTCATCACCACTAGAAGAAGCCGAGCCGAGACTCCGAGCAGCAGCGCAGGCAGCAACGGCGAGAGACACACCGCACGATTGCATGGAAAATCGCGACGCTGTGACAAACAGTTTGCTCCACCGAATCAAATGAAGGAAACTGAAGAAAACAGAATGATCAAAAACTTTTTCCCAGGATGATAAGATGCGATTCGATATAGTAAATCCTTTCGGGGGGGACAGAAGCGCTCTCCGGGTAGCTCCTCGAACGTCACATTTTTCATCCCAAAGTAAAACTATTCCGCTGGTTGAATGCAAATAACTGAGTAAAACATCCAAGATGTGGGTATTTGACAATAAAATGCCTTTCGGCCGCGAAGATAAAGTTGTTATAATTGTGAAACCCAAGCGAACCCACGCGCCGCTTTAGCCACGCCCTCTCCCCCCTCTTAAACCAATTGGAGCGCCCCTTTCCCACCATATGACTTCCCTGCTAAATCATTCTTTATCTTAAATATTCATATTCTCCCTGCAAATCAATCATAGATTGTTTCATGACTAAAATTATGTTATATTAAAACTGTTTATGAGGTCAGCATATTTTAATGGGCATTTAAAAGGAATTTTGTTTGGATTACATATATTTTAACATGTAAAACATCAACATGCATAATTACACCTGAGCGCCAGTTCTCCATGAATTAAGTTATTTATTTAACATATGTTGCAATACAACACTCTCCATCAGCATTCAATACATGTTTCACTTTTAAATTAAAATTAAAATATGTCTTCATCGCCAGGAAAATGTGGGGGGCATTTTGCAAATAAAGTTGCAAAATTGCTGAACCTAATCAAGTAAAATGAGAGAATTTTTTTTTTACTGACGTGGCACAGCGTCATCGTGTGGGCGTGGTTTAGTATTGTCAACATCCTGGTGACATAAGTAGAGTCTCCAAAATGGCGACGGCAGATCAGAGAGAAGGTTAGTTGTTGTGTTTGGTAGAGATGCTGTTAGTGTCACCCTGGTTAACATCTATTTATTGATTTTTCCCTTCACCAGAAATATCGAAATTGAGATAACAGCCTATTCCTGATATTGAACTTTAAAAGGGAAACTTATGAGTTCGGTTTTGGACTGGGAGCCATTTGACGCTAGCTAGCTAATTTTAGCTTCACAGCTCACTCAGTAAAATAAAGAAAATACCCCAGAGCTTGTGACATGGCATGGAAGGTTCTCGACTTGTATTTAAACAACCAAACTGCAAACACGGGTTTCTGTGTGATTTGAAAATGCACTCGTATAATGCGCGCTTGTTTTTGGTGTTATTATTAAACTTCTACATGTTTTTGTTTTTATAGCGGGTCAGGATGACCCGGAGAGTGAAGATGAGGTGTATGAGGTTGTGGACCTGACGGAATACGCCCGGAGGCACCAGTGGTGGAGCAGAGTGTTTGGCAGCAACTCTGGACCGATTGCTGAGAAGTATTCCGTGGCTACTCAGCTCATGATGGGAGGGGTGACTGGATGGTAAGTTCTGGGGTGTTTCCTCTTTATTTGTCTGTCAAATTGATACTTTAGATTGGCTGTTTCTTTGTAGACTTAGGTTTGCCTGCCCTGCTTTCTATTTAGTTTTGATTTCAAAAGGAAATATTGTTGGACTAGGCTACTTGCTCTGATTGTCCTTGTGTAATGCCATGGCAGCTAGTCTTGGCAGGTTTTGAGACAGACTCAAGTTGTAGGAAGATTCCTAAATGAGTGAAATGACTTGAGGAAATAAGTAGAGATGGGTGCAACAAACACTTTCCTTTTGATACGATACCATTGGGTTCTGGTTCTATTTCATCTATAATTCTTTTCCCCAATCACATGATTGTACAGTGTGTATTGATATCTTTATTGCAAGAGCAATATGAATACAACTCATGAACATAAGTGCTTGAAAGAAAGGCTTATAAATTGATACAATCAACTTTCTTTGATTGACAGAATCTAGTGCTAAAGAACCTGCATTAAACCAGTTAAGTATTAAAACCCAAGCAATGTATAACAACCAGCATGCTTTGTATGTAAAATATCAAAGACAATATTTGGACTATTTTTTTTCTTTTAGATTAACATCCTTGTACGTGAAATAATATTCAATATCTTATTGTGATAAGAGGTTTTATATGACACATCCTCCATGACACAACGTGACGAGAATCCTTTAGGAGGAATAGTGCTATTTTCTTTACTGTTGTAGTTGCACTACAGCAGAACACTGCTTTGTATAAGTGTATTTTGATTCTTATTGCAGCACATTGCCCTTTTTTTAAGCCCTTTCCAGCATTTCCATCTTTCTTCAATCTCTTGATTTTTTTTTCCATCAATGTCTTGGAAAAGCACATAAAAAAAGATTCAGCTTTACCCTCGAGCATCTTATGCTGCATTCAAATGCAGTTTGAAACTCAGATTTTTCTTTATCAGAAAAACGAGCCAAAAGAAATTGGAGATTTCCTTCCTAGCTCTTCTTTCCACCCCCATAGAACAAAGGCACAGCAAATACTAACCTTAGTTTTCGTGTAATAGCCTAACATGTTAGGCAAAGCAGCTTCAGCACATTTTTGTTGAATTACTTTCCAGAAGGGAGTTTTTTCATAAAAAATCTGACAAAATACAAAGCTTTGAGACTTTTTCTATTACCCTCACCTTGCAGTCAAAGTTGTCTCAATGCTGAAGTCTGGAGGCAGCAAGAAATAAATTATAAAGCAGCAGGTTGAATTATGAATCCAAAATATTGTTTTTTTTGTTTGTTTTTTTGTTTTGTTTTTTAATATGCAAGTCATTTCATGTCATTTGAACTGCATGTTTCAGCTTCCTGTCTCAATATGTTTAGGTGTGCTGGCTACGTGTTCCAGAGAGTGGGGAAGATCGCAGCTACTGCTATTGGAGGAGGGTTCCTTCTTTTACAGGTACAAAACAAATGATTGTGTTCATGTAGTCTTAATTAGACAGTGATTACATAATTTTTTGTAAGATTTGGGTTTGGCCTGCCTCAGTGGCAACTGAAGATACCAGCTGCTCTCCAATCCACAGTAGAAAGACCAGCATTGTGTTGGACGCACACGAGCCATCTGGGCATTTATTAGGGTGTTGTAGTTGTAATGGCGTATTATTCTGTTTCCTAAAATTAGTCTTAATTTAGATCAAATCTGATAGTATTTAGCTAGTAGATAAAACAAATACAGTCCGAGGAGTTAATTCTTAGGTGCACTAAAATGGCTTTTGAATAGTTTGGATAATTAATTTTCATTCACATAATCACTTAGAAAAGACTGTAGCACTTAAGAATTACCGCATTTTTTAAAATACATTTTTATTAAAGTTTTTCTAATCAGTCTGGTATTGCTGAAAAGTGTTAAATACCAATAAAGCAACGATTATATCTCACTGGGGGAGGTGGATTAACCCCTAAATCATAATGTATGCCAGCGTACATATTGTGCTAGAAAAGTATGTCAGAGGGCCTTTATAAACAACCTTTTTTAAAAGAAAAAGAAAAGAAAACTTCCTTGTTGTTCAAAGTATAAATCTCAAACAAACCAGCAGAATCAACCCAGAGTATGATTTGTTCCTTCAGATCGCCAATCACAGCGGTTACGTGCAGGTGGACTGGAAGAAGGTGGAGAAGGATGTAAACAAAGCGAAGAAGCACCTGAAGAAGAAAGCAAACAAAGCAGCCCCTGAAATAAACACATTCATAGAGGAGGTAAAGGTACCTGGAACAACGCTTGCTTTCTTTTACGCTTTGGCTTATTTACCTGAAACTTGCTAAAATTAAATCCTACCCTCTTAAACTGCCATTTCCACACCTGATTTTACAAATCCATGCGTAAATAAGAAGTAAATGGGTGTGTTTTTGATGTCCTGATTGCTTTTAGGAGGGTTATTTATTCATCCTTAACCCAACAGCGCCCTCTAGTGTAATGTCAGCAATACTACACCCAGTGACAACCTTAAAATAGTCAAACTTGTTAAAATGTGCAGAATTGGAAAAGGTATTTTGATTTCTAATCTGTTTGGCTTATTTCCTCCCCTCCCATGCAGGCTACAGATTTTATAAAGAGGAATATCGTCCTTTCCAGCGGATTTGTCGGCGGCTTCTTTCTTGGATTGGCCTCCTAAAGCTGGAATCTCATCAACTGTGAATTACATCACTACATAGGTCACTTTTCTCTCTACTATTAACTCTTTGCCCCATGTGTCTTTTGAGTCGTCACTTAATTAACTGGTCGGCGGGGATCATGCATGATCTGTTGTGACAGTGTCATTAACTGTGTAATGCTTCAGGCTTATACCAGTCCTTGTCAAATGCTTGCATTTGGGTGGATAGTAGAGAAATGGGGTTCTTGAACCGTACTGTGAAGAATTTTTCCTGTGGGATCCATCATGGATCTTGTTCCAGGTTGCAGAAAATGTCGAGCTAGCTTATATTCTTTGCTTTTTTCAAAGTTTAAATTCCACCATGTGTTTGTTTTTTTTTTCTTAGAGGCAAGTCAGGAGCCTGAGCTGTAAATACATACACAAAAGTAAATGCTGTAAAAAAGGAAGAAGCTGGAAGCTATTGCCAAATTTGATGTAGCTGTGAGATTTGTCAGGTTTACATGCCTTTCAAAGCATGAAAGTTTGTCACACTGACAGAGACGGGAACAAAGTGTTTACCCTCTCAGAGCAGGAGAGCATAAACAGGTGGCTGTCGACTTTAAAAATCTGTTCTTCAGATGATCCAGTATTGAATACAATATTTTATTCCCACAGCTCCACAATGCGCTTTAATGACAGGACAACCATCTGCTGTAGCATAATTACCATAATCACAGGCTGTACACCAAGAGACAGTAGTCCGATCATTCAAGAGCATAGTGGAGCAGCGGTAGCCAATGTGTGTCCAATATTGTCAGTGTAGCCATAACGATACTGCATCATTACTTAATTATCCGCTTGGAGTTCAGTTGATCATGAGTCAGTTACTTATTTTATTTTTGCCTTCTACTACCAGTGCAATATGCTCATTATATTTCAGATAGAAGCTTTGTTTATTTTTTGTGAAGAACTTAAGTCGTGTTTCCAGCTGTTTTTTTTTTTTCTTTTCTATGTTCTTTGTTTCTATTTAACATGATTTTGATAACGCTGTTTGAGCTGTAAACATTTGTTTTTGTCTCCTTTGGAACTAAGTTGCCTGAATTTAATTTAAGTGAAAATAAAACTTTTTAAAAGACTAAATGTTGTTTTTGTTCGTTTGGATAATTTAGACATTTGAACCCCAAATGAAGGTATCTTGGTGAGAATTTTGCATTTTTTTTTTATTTACCCTGTTCAGTCCAGCCTCATGACAACAGAATGATGATCTGGCTGCAGTGTTGTGCTGAACAAATTTACTTTAAGATAAGCGTTTTGGATATGAATACCACTTTAATAAAAATATTCTTTATTATTTGATTTAAAAAAAAAAAAAATTGATTGCGAACTTTACACATAACCGCTGGATCGGATCAGAGGAACAACAGAAAGGAGGGGGGGAAGAGTAAATGGAGGGAAAGGCTAGAGATAAAAGAAAACGGCCAAAACAACTGTGCAATGAAAACCAAACAGGAAAACCAGAACCAGCTCCTAAATTTGTAAAGAAACTAACATCTTAAAGCCCCTGAAGAAATACGGCAGACAATAATCAGGAACACCACATTTACTTCCAGAAGTATTTGGACAGCAATGCCATTTTTTTATACTTGTTTTTGGATGACTTTAATAAACAAAAAGGTAATAAGAAGTTAAATAACATGAAATGTATTCAGCTCCAGGAAAAAAACAAGACCACTGCAAAATGATCAGTTTCTCTCAGGCTTTATCTTTTTCAAGTGAAAGTGTTGGTAAACTAAACAGCTTTGCCTTATTTTCCATTAACTGCTGACAATATTTCTCAATATCCAGGTAAACTTTTGTTTCAAGCACAACTTTACCGCATATTAAATTAAATCAAAATAATACAATATAAGAACATGGTAAATTAAAACTTAAAACAGATCCCCAGTTCTCTGTTCAATTCAGAACTGCTATGTAGTCACAGATTTCATGGGTTTTGGTGTGCTTTTTGACAGTTTTTTTACATCATTGGGTAACTTTATACCGCTCTTCCAGCTCAGATTTGCGACCATCCATCTTCTTTTTGATGTCATTCCTGAGTTTTAAAGAAGGTTTCAAATCTGGAGATTGAGCTGTCTGTGATAGAGGCCCGTTTGCATGGCATGGAGCATTGTCCTGCTGAGATTACCAATCCTTCTGATTTGAGACTTAAAAAGAAGGAAATGTTGTTTCTATGATAACCTTGGCTTTATTAAAGCATATTGCACAAAGACACAACTGCCTAATTTAAGCTTTGCTTAAACATCCCATAAAAGGATCACAGATCCTTCTCCATATGTAACATGGTGGGACACTTTATGTTGAAGGCCTCCCCACCATAAGATGACTAGGTGTCAGGCCAAGCTGAAAACGTAACCAATCAGAGCAGATGATCTTCCTTAAGTTTTATACAGTCCAGCTCCTGCAGTCTTTTTCAAACCGGATTCTAACTTCTTTGTTTCTAAAAGGTTTTCTTCTGGCTTTATGTCTACCTGTAGTAGCCCGTTTCCTATTATTCTTGTTGTGCACTTCATCATAGTCTCAGTTTGCCACCAGGTTTTTAAGGCCAGTTTCCTTCTTTCAGGCTGCAGAGGTTATGCAGGGGACTTTGACACATTTTTGGGGGGTGTTACACACACACACATTTCGCTGTGTTGCTCATTCCACTGAAGCACCATCCTTACAAGTTATACCTCGTTGTAAAGGTATCCAATTAAGCTTTCCAACTGGTAGTATTAAAAAGGTGAGAAATTATTGACCAAACACAAATTTAAAACACTTTGTGCTAAATTTATCATTAATTGCAGGTGAGCCCTGCAATTAATTGATTGCTCTATTCCTTTTTTGCTTTTTATTTAAAACTATAACACACACACACACACACACACGTACATTTAATACTTATATATTTAAGTATTTACAAGAAAGTGTGGGACCGCAGCAGGGTTGGTGTCCCCTCAATGCTTGTGGTTCTAATTATGGGCAGGTTTTATTTCTAAAAAAGAAAATCTTGGTCTTGACCAAATAAAATGCTTTGATTAAAAAGAAAAAAAAAACAAGCTAAAAAAACCAAACAATGTCTTGTATTTCATGGAATTAAAAGGTTGTAGCAAAGAGTATGGTAGCCAAAGTCTCTACTTTCCAACTCAGATGGGCATTTTGAGGAGGGCGCATTCTGTCAGGAACGTCAGGGTGGTGATCACATATCTGCTGCTGGAGAGCTGGAATAACAGAAGACAAATTACTCCCCGCTGTATTTCACCCCCCCCAAAAAAAATCTTAGGACATCGGCTCAGTACCTTGATCCTGCCGTTTGATTTAGCTGACCCCACCGCCGTGGAGACCTGGTCCAGGACCCCTGCCGACAGGTCCAGCCTGAAGTGTCTATAAAAGTGGCTCTTCAGCCCTTGGATGAACCGCATCACCTCCTCAATATCAATGCAGTCCGTCCCCTCCACCCCCTCGCCCTCCTCCGATGGATCCTTCCTCACACTGCTCCATAGCTCCCACGCATCATGGGGGTTAAGGGTGTAGGTTACCTGTAGTGGTGGCTCCACTGGAAGAGTCCAAAGC